>CABFWB010000124.1:17112-50934 GCA_902151455.1 Timema bartmani | reverse complement strand
GATTAAATTACAACGGCCCTTTGTATGTGTCCGCGTGATTAGAGGGGTTGACTTTAAGGTGGTGGGGTTGAAGGGGACACGAGAAAAGGACTGAGTTTTTGCAGTTTTTATGGCAAAACATTTTGTTGGCCAAAAATAAATCGAATATTGCTCCAGTACAAACATGGAGTTTAATTTCCTTCACATGGTGACCTCATATTTGCTTGAGTATCTCTCAAGGGTGTTCTGAAATTTAATAACAACTTTTTCTCTTCATTCGATGATATTCAGGAACTGTTGATATCAACATGTGAAGAAAATTAAGCTATGTTTATACCGGAGCAATATTTTATTTATTCTGGCCAAAAAAGATGTTTAACTATAAAAACTTACAAAACACTGGCCTTATTTCACGTCCCCTTCTATTCCACCTTAAGGGAAGTATTTTTGTCATTTTTTTGACCAAACTAAATACATTATTGTTCCAATACAAACATAGAGTTTAGTTTTCTTTACATGTTGATATCAACAGTTGTTGAATATCTGTCATGAACAAATCGGAATTAGATGACAAACTTTTAAAATGAAGAAAAAAAGTTGTCATTTAATTCCAGGACACCCTGAAAAGAACTGATGATATCACCATGTGTGGAAGATTAAACTCTATATTTCCACTAAATAAATATTTTATTTATATTGTCCAACAAAAGTTTTGCTATAAAAACTGCAGAAACTCCGCCCTTTTCTCACGTTTCCTACTCTCCCACCTTAAGTTTTAAGGATGAGTTAAGATACAGTCAAATTTTCAGAAGAAGAGAATTTTAAAAAAATCAAACAAATGTTGTGTATTATTAGCCACTTTGATGGTCGAATTGTCTAAGGCATAACTCTTTTGCAATAGACTGGACTACCAATCAGGGGTAGATTGGGTTTAAAATCCTAATAGGGTGCCTGATTTTTTTTATTTATTTTTTGCCGGTGCTTCACGCAAATGCAGGTAGATTTTTTAAAATTTAATCTTTCTCATCCTTGTCACATTAGCGTAATTAGTTAATATACGAATAACCCTAACGGGTAGTAAGACAGGGTTACAAAAAACAAACCAATAAAGTGTTACTTTATAGATGTTGATATATAAACTATAAAAATTGATAGCTGTTGATCACATGACTTTGAATATGAATACGTGAAATTAAATATACAGTAGTAGCTTTTCTAGATGTCATACACGGTACTACCTATGAACATTAATTTTAGGCCTACTAAGTGATACGTCCCTGAGTACAAACGTTCTAAATGTTGGTGCTTAGATTAGGTGTGTCGCCTTAGGTTAAGTAAGTTGGTGATGATTTTAACATATATTCATAAAGCGTACGGTAAGCAAACCTTTTAATTTGTCAAATTATTATTATTTTTGGTATTAGAGTGCAGTTTATTAACAGGATGATAATATAAGCACACGACTTATAGGTTAACTTAGTTCCAGAACAGAAGCGATACTCAGTCCACAGGAATGTGAAAGAAGAAGCTCAAATTTAACCGATAGTAAATTTTTCGGCAACGCCAAGAATTGAACCCAAGATTATTAGCCCATAAGTTATATTTTAAGAATAGAGCCCCATCTTAATTTTTGTCTGGATTATCCACACATTTTAGGTTAATGTCATTGAAATAATGTCAAATTTAGAGAAAATATATCAGAATTTACGTGAAGAAATATTGGCAAAATATATATTAAAATCAACTAGGTAGACCTAGCCATGACTCGAACCCCAACCTTCCCGTCACTGATAAGCACATGGACTACACTTATAAGGCAATCTTGAAGTTTATTCTACATGTCCATCCATGCGGTTTTTACTACCCGAACGGGTAGTAAGACACGGTGCTAAAAAGGAATTAAAAAAATAAAGATTTCAACGCATGGATTTTTTTTAACAATGACTTAATCGAGAACGATAAAAAAATTCTGCGCTTACCTTTTAAGTGTTAATATCCCACGTGTATGGCGGGTAATGCACTATTGTTTCAGGGTCTATTGTAGTACGGATTTAACCAGGCACTCGTAAACCACGTGATCTGGAGAGGATTAATAATAATGCGTTTTCAACCCGAGGGTTAGTCCTGATGTGTTCCGTAGCTGGGCATGCACTCAACCCTTCGGCCGGTTAGAACTGACCGCATCATCTGGGAGAAAGCACATGTCCTACGGAAGTTGAGAAATTGTAGTAGTTTTCCGTTGCTTTACACACTGGATTTGTACAAGCGAGCGAGAAAGAGCATACCAATTTTGACGGAAAGATATTTTCACATAACTTAAGGAGTCTTTTGCATCCAACAATTGTTATGGGACCGATGGCCTTACTTCATCTCCGAAGGAGGTTGTGCTAATAATTTTCATCACTCAGTAAAAATCTGTTAATCTCGGCTGGATTTGAACCCGTGAACAATCAGGTCTTGTTGTGAGCACTTTACTCAAAAATTGCTGAGAGAGATTATTAAATACTTATTACCCACTTCAATGGCTGAAAGATTTAAATAATCATTCTCGTGTTGGGATGGCCTTCTGAAGGTGGGGAGATCGGGGTTCGAATCCTGGTCGGGTCTACTGATGGTGTTTTTTTTCCTCAAATAGTTTCCCACTCTCCTTCCATGAAAATTAATCTAGATTTTCTTTTAACTGATTCCTTCCTCGTCCCTACCTCATTATAGGAATGATCATACACAAGTATACGTTTAACCTGAACACCTAAACTCCTCTTATAGTTTTTTCTTAGAGACTTGTTCAATGGCTGATCAGCTAGTCCCTGTGGTTAACTACTGAACACGTCCGGGAGACACTGGTTTTATCCCAGGTGACTGTACTAGTGCACTAATTTGTAATTAGACTAGTCTTACTACGCAGATAATACAATTCATGAGGATAGCATTGAGTGTGTAGCGTTGGGTGATATGTCATACTCTGAGTTAATTTGTAGGGTCATATGTGGATCTGGCTTTGTGTCTAAAATATAACACGTGAACTACAGAGTTAGCTAAACGTCAGCGTATTTATTTTCAAGACTAAAAATGATTGTTTTATATTTTACTTCCAAATGAATTCTCCTTTATTTACTCTTGATTATTTTCCCCATCCATACTCCATTAGATTAAGTCATTAATACCATAGTAAATAGTATTATCCATTAAGGTAATGGAAAATAATTTATTATGATTGATTTTCAATTAAAATTTTAATTATACTCTCTTCAACTTTTCAGAGGCAAAATACACTATAAAACTACATATTATTAAAATAATCATTTGAATATAATGTAATATTTTGACTTATAAATATAAAGCCACTTCTACTTTCTAACCAGATTTATATTAATTTTAAATAACCAATATAGATAAATCAGCTATAATAGTAGTTAATTTAGCTATAAGTAACTGTTAATTGAACGTTAAACCAAAGGCTATAAGATGATTTAACGAAAAGGATTTTACTAGCCTTGAGTTATCAAACCTAAATTGTTTATTAGAAAATTCTATTTTCAAAATAAATGTCATACAAGTATATAATAAATAGTTGGTTATAAAATTATGTTTTTTTTTTTAAATTGTATGTGTTATGGAGATTGTGGCCTAATCGAAAAAATTGACACATTTATAATCGGGCGCCATTCTATCACCTCTGGTTAGAATTCAGCTTTGAGTGTATTTTATTCTTTATCTTACACCAAAGTATCTAAGATTGATCTAAGGGTGACTAAACCTGATATTAGATGATCTAACAACCTGACTTGTCTTGTCAGTATTTTTGCAGTTTTTATATAAAAATAATTCGTTCAAAATAAATAAAATAATTCTCCAGTACTAAAATTGAGTTTAGTCTTTTTCAAATGATGAAAAGTGTCTGATCTAATGCCACAATGCTTATGAAACATATTCGAGGACTGTTGGTATCACCATGTGAAGATTAAACTCTTAGGTTTTTATTGAAGAAATAATTGCTTTGCAATAAAAAAAAATCTATAAAATTAGCAAAAAACACTTAACTTTTTGTTCGTCATTTACACTCGCATCTTAAAGTGCTTGAAAAAATTATGTATTATTTTAAAACACTTTCTAACATATTATATGCACTATCAAGACGCTTGACCTAGTAGTAACGTTTATTCTTGGTCAAATATGAAGCGTAATTAATATTCTAACAACCGCTTCGGTAGCCGCGTGGCCTAACGCGCTACTCTCACAGGAGACTAGACTAGGAATCTGGTATAGAAAGAAAAGTATCGATACTGTACTCATTATTTAGTAATAATGATTTCAACTTTTGCATGGTAATTATTTTTCCTATCCATTTAAAAACCGAAAATTTTAATGGTTTTTAATAATATAAAACAAATTTTACAAGATGCTTTTTCGCTATCCAACTTTAAAAAAAAAACCACCATAATTTACTTATGGGAGGTGCCACTTTTTACCTACATTTGTCGTTTATATACTCTATCAATATAGATTATTAACTATTGACCAAGGATAGAATAATGGATGCCCTCCCCTGCTTTATCTGTGTAAACAACGCACATAAACTCTTCTGCTTCGTCTGCTTGGGGCACCTTTAAGTTGACTGGGTTCGTTGAGCTCTACTAAAGATTATTTTGTTTAGTTTGTGATGACCGTGCTAATTGATAAAGGAAGGGGTAGTAAGACTGGTCGCTACTCAACCCTTCAGGGATCAGGCTGTATTGATAAACGAAGATGGCAGAACAGCTATGATTTATGATGAACTAAAAGAGATTGAATGCTAGAAATTGCAGAAAATGAGTGAGAATTTATAAATGGTGTCATTTCTTCTTTCTCCACAGTCCATTCTAGTAAAACTTTAGTCCCAACATGAGTGAATATGACAAAAAAAATTGTTTCTTTCAATACCGGAGGATTAGTACTAATATCAGTAAAATTATCGAGTAAAAATATTAGTATCGAAAGGAAAATATCGATATTGTTAAAGTATCGATACTTATTTCACATCTCTAGACTAGACTGCAGATGACGGGGAGATTTAGATTCGGATCTCGGTCGTGTGTATTAAGTGTGGCATTTCCAAATTGATTTTCCATTTTCTCTGCCCTGCGGGCCGCATGCAACCCACAACGCCTTTTTTTTTTTGTCCCACGAAGTTTCTTAGAAAAGTAATCTACAGTAATAAAATTGATGATTCCATCCGAGAAACTGAAAGCTTTGACTTGTGTTGGAAAAATCCATGATAACTCTGATGTTCTTTCAGAATAATTGCGCTTTATTTTTTTTATAATAACTGCTCTATCTAGTTGAGTCATATTTCGTTCCACCCCTTAGCCGATTATGATACGGCCCGCCAATAGATTCGTGGATTCAATTGTGGCCCTCGGGCACTTTTAATTTGGTAACCCCTGGTCTAGATTATGTAGATATGAATATGGTCCCTACATTTTCCTGCCAGAGAGTGTAGTCTAGTAATGACTCCTGGGTATGACAGCTCATGGCCCACCCTGACACTCAACCCCTTCAACCACCCACTCCAATAAATCCCTCACTATCCGCCCCCCACACCCCTTTTAATAAAAAACATGGGGTGATTTTTCAATTCTCTCTAGAGTTGCACAATTAGCCCTAACATTTAGCACTTGAAAGCATTATTCTTTTGTTCATTTTGATGAAGGCCTCTTTGTTCTATTATTCGGCTTTTACACACGTCTGATATGAATGGTAATTCTTTTTTTAAATATTCATTTGTGTGTTAATAGAACTCTTCTCAGCTTTTAATTTTCAATAAAAATGTGAATAGTTAAAAAAAAAACTAGAAGCTCCCGTTTTAGGCCTTGGTTAAATTATACTATTAACATATTATATAACAAGTAAAATCGCGTAGGAAAAATTATATGTGTATAATTTCAACAACTTGAATACAATTTTTTTAAAACACTTTGGTGTCCACGTGGTCTAACGTGTCTTCTGTTGAACTATACTTCCAATGACGTGGAGATAGAGGTTCGAATCTCTATGCCAGTGTACTGAGGGTGGGTTTTCAATAGTGGTATTCCATTCTCCCTCCATGCAAATGCGGGTTCACTTCCTATAAATACAACCTTACTAATCCCTGAAACCATTAGCGTTATTAGTACATAGGTGTATAACCCAATTGGGTAGTAAGATGTGGGTGATAAAAAAAACTAGATCGATGTTAACAAAGAGGAAAAAAAAGTTTTCATAGAAGATATTTGTTATATTATTTTGAAAGTACCTGTGGAAGAGAATTTACATAAAAGAAAGTTTTACCAAAAATGTCTCATATTTCCTTAAAAAGTAGTAGAGCTCAAAGATGTAGAAAAAAAAACTTTATAGGATGATGCCCCAACTCTAACCAATACTGTTACAAAAGTTATGCAATAAATTGTTGAAGCTGATATTAAAAAAAATCCCTCTAGGATAGAACAAAAACAAGTTTTATGATGTGATTTGGGATTAAATCTCCATAAAATTTATTCGAGAGTAATAATAAAAAAGAAACCTGAAGTTAGGTTATAAATATGCTTTTTTTTTTCAATAGAACTCCTGTGTTTGAATTTTGTAGGACCCAGGCTGGCTTTACTTTGAGGTTATTGGAGAAAAACAATGTTTCACAGTTGACAGAAGATAAATAGAGTAAAGCCGCATATATAAATCGTAAATCTTTACTTTGTAAGCAGTGGCGAGCTCAAATATAGAAATATAGGTTTCCAATAGAAAATGTCGCTACAAAATATAATCCAGCCTTTCATTTCTAAAAATTAACCTTTTATACTATATGAAACATTTTGGCTGTGAAAAAATTTGACCACACTGTAATAAAATATTATTTGATTATTTCAATGGCACTTAAAACCTCATATACCCGCTACACTAAAGCGTAATTAATTTATAACTTAAATATAAATTCAGCTTTGTTATGAAACGTTTAATTTTTTTGTACATTTGTTAATATTTCCTGGAGAGCAAGAATGTATTTAGGTCTGTTCCTTATAGGTAACCAAAATGTAATTTGTATTCAGAATCTTAAGTCAAGAAATGCGTTTATAAAACGATTTTTTGTATAGTTGCATAATTGTACTAAAGGAATTAAAATAAATGTACCCAGTCAAAGAAACCCAAATGAAATAAAACCTAGGTATTTCCTAACACCTTCAGAGATATTTAAGGAATTAGATAAGTGTGTAAAATCAGAGAAACTTAAAAGGAAGGAAAACCTTGTTAGCTACTAGCATTTAAAGATAGAAAATAAATTAAAATAAGCATATAAAACTATACAAAATAAAATGAAGGGGAACCTAGGTTTCTTCTAACCCCTAAGGGAACTAGAAGCATAATATTTTTATTGCTAGACATGAGTTACACAAATTTGCCACGAAAAGTTGCAAATCTGGTTTAGTTGCGAAATGAGCTCATATTAAAAATAAAAAATTGTCAAACATTTAAGTCTCATGGTGCATTGTTCCATTTTACAAGTAGCGATGTTTTAAATCGATATCAATTTAATCCACACAAAATAAACGATGACAAGAAAGAACTCTTTAAGAAATTCACTACCAATATCACGTAAGATGGACAAAATGTTATCTTCCTTCAGCCAAACCTTTGTATTTTATTTATACAGACGTTTAAATATATATTTAATGTCTGTATTCTCTGGATGACGCGTCGTCGCAACACCCGTTTAAATGGACGCTGGTATCCTGAATGGGACACGTCGTGACGAAGGCTTCTCCATGCTGTCGGTAAGGGGGGAAAGTAAGCCCCCTTCTGCACCCCCCATCCCCCGCCCCTAAAAAACTCCCGAGAGAAACTTTGTGGTATATGTGACGGGACGGTTTTGTTCTTCAAACATTTAAAGACAGGAGACATAAATTTCGGGACACTTCAAAGTTTTACACCTGAAACGTACTTTGGCGATCCAGTTACGAGTAACGTGACAAACATTGTAATTGCATTTCTTCTCAAACAAACACGTGGAGCGAGGTTTGCTCTAATTTCGACTAATCTATAAGATAGAAAAAAAAGATACTTATCATTTTGTCAACAACTATCGACATGTAATTTGGAACCCAACTTAATGTTGATTTTTAAAATATTATATTTTATAAAATGGAAATAAAGCAATGAAAATTTTACTGACCAGTATACAAGCCTGTTAGCGACAGCGGAACTAATATTCAACTTAAATATTTAGTATATGCTGAAAAACGCAAACGCCTCACTCACACTAAGATAGAATTTTTAGAAATAAAAGTGGGTTGAAAAAAGAACTTTATAAAAACCACTAGAATGAGAAACTCGTAATTTGAAGTTTGTTAAAAAAATGTTTTGATAGTACTGGGTCTAATAAACAAATTAGCTCAGACTTTGACGATATGTCCAAGACTTTTATAAGTCATTTTTTCCATCCGACAGGAATTTGCTTAATTTACCACAAAGAGACTATTAAAATTTAGAACTACCATTTATAATTTTCAAAATTGCAGGGTTTTGTATTTTTACTTTCTCGCTATCTTACATGTAGAGCAAGCATTTTGATCGTCAAAAAAAATTGAACACGAGATTTTGATGGATGCCGACGTCTCATGACCCCCCAAGCCCTAAAAAGTAGTTTTCGCAATGCCGTCTGTCTGTCTATCTGTCTGTCAGTCTGTACCTCGGGCTAGAGCCTAAACTATTTTACCGATTGGGCTAAAACTTGGAATATAGGGTTTTCATAGGTTTACCCCGAGGAATTTTTGGAATTGGATATCTATCCCTAAAATTAAGGGTAGTTTCCTCAAGGGCGGAAAGAAAAAAAATCGATTTTATCAAAATCGGCTTTAACGATTTTGATTAAATTTTATTTCTAAGCTTTAATAAATATTACAAACCAAATGGCTACTCTCAACTTTTAGTCAAAATGACTTTAAGGGTTCCGGTCTGATGCGTAAATTCTAATTTTTAATTTTATCTCCTTAAGTCTTTGAGATATGAAATTACTTATCATAGCATACATGTGGATCTATTTATAGTATAGTTGATCTGGTGGTCTGGGGTAAGCTGTCAGAATTCTCTGCTGGGGGCCCGTGGTTCAATCCTCGGTCCCGGCACAGATTTGTCTGATTTCCAAACCCTTCCTTAATCTCTGACAAAACGTGTATTAATCACAACTTGTGAATCTGTATAGTGCCAGGCTCTAATAAACATCTTTTACTTGAAATATATTTTTATAAAACCAAATTTCTCAAGCAAATGAATATTTCTTTTAACTTTTCCAACACTTTAAGGTGAAGTATTACGACCGTAAAAAAATCTAGCCCGAAATGTAGATGGATGTCGACGTGTCATGACCCCCCTAATCCTAAAAAATGTTTTTTGCAACGCCGTCTGTCTAACCCTAAAATTAATAGCAGTTTACTAAAGGATGAAAAAAGAGAAATTCAATTTTCTAAAAATCAGCTATAACGATTCTATCTCTCTCATTTAAACTCAATAGTCAATAATTACCTAGTCAATTGGTCAAAATGTATTTTAATAGCAATGCAATAACCATAAGATATCCCCTAGTAAAATGACGAAAATTTTAACCGGAAGTCAAAATTTTAATACGAAGTGTTGACCCATGGGGACCCAATATCGATATTTTGTATTGATTCAAATATACACATGAATACGTTAATTCTTTAAAAATAAAATTATGAAATTTAAAACCACGAACAAAAAAAGTTTTACGTATGTCTAGCGCAATTTGCTCTCGGGTATGCTAGTGTATATTGTATTACGAATTTTGAGCAAATATCTCTATTTCTAAAAAAAAAATAGAGCAATAAAGTTTGTGCAGAGTTCCAAGCCATTTATTTTTAATAAAGAACTTAAAGGGCGATATGTTAGTTGGACCATAACCTCGAAAGGTTTATCAGACTGGCAACATTTTTCGTAACACTTCTAAAAAATATGCGAATATATATTAAATTTTCGTTATTACCAGGGCTGTATCCAGAGAGTTCACGACTCCTTAGTCGGACCCTTGAGTTTTAGACTTGATGCAGTCATGATGATTTTACACTTCTCGCGCTGTTCATAGCGAAGACTGCATCAAACTATTCGAACGGCAACAACCGTATTTAAAATGGTGGAAAAGGTAAATCAGTGCTGTAGCAGACGAAACAATAATATTAAGACAATTGCCAGTCAAACACCGCAACCGACACTGCGAGAACAGCGCACGGCTGGTGCCTACGTATCCATGGTGACCAAGACCTCGAGAAGACTGCATAGGTATCCTTCGTGACTATTCGGACAGATCTACACTTGGCCACATGATTGCCAATGCAGCCATCAAGGGCACGAGTCAAGGCAACACCACATAAGTAGACTATTCGGATACTGCCCAGGTCTTACCATACCTTCGAGCTAAGCTCATATTTACTAATTACGCTAATGCTACAAGGATTAAGAAGGTATAATTTATAGGAAGTATACCCGCGTGTGGAGGGAGTGCGACAACATTTAGTAAAAAAAAATGTCAGTACAGTCGACCGGGACTTCAACCCCGATCTCCCCATCATCGGCAGTCTAGTCTATTGCAAGAGTGGTACCTTTAGCCATGTGATCACCGAAGCGCTTTATTTTCTCTCTTAGTCTGTGTCAAAGAGGTTACAAAATAAAATCATATGTAGAATACTTAATTTGAAAGATATATCAAAACTGTAGGTTGTATTAATTTATAAATGGTAGAAAACCTAATCATGCATAAATAACTGACTTTGAACACACGTTGCAAACCAATTCTTAGCTAACGCATTTCATGATGAAAAATATTTCCAATACATCTTGTTAAAGTATATTTTATATTTTAAACCTTGCAAAATTAGATAGATTATATATATATATATTTGTTATATAATCTATCTAATTTTGCAAGGTTTATATATATATATATATTTGTTATATATATATATATAACAAATACATTCTACAAATAATATTTCGTGGAAGAGTGTACTTTAAAATTACTGACACAAATTGTGTAGACGCAGGATCGGATAAAATCCATATTACAATCAGCGTAATTACAGCAGCGCTTTGTGTTAGCGACAGAGAGAAGTAAATCAAAAACGGGAACTAAAATAGCCTTTGAGTAGCATTATATTTGTTTTTATTGGGAAAGAGGATTAGAACTGGCTAGTGTTATTTGTGATATCAGCAGTGTAAATTGGATTAATTTTAATTTTTAGGGTAGAATTAGACCGTATTTCCGGTGACAAGGAGATCCGTATCGAGGGCGTTTATCCCCTAAAAGGTTTATAGTTCAACCTTCACGCAGATGCGGCCACATTTCTTATAAATTCAACCTCCCTTATCTCTATCCACTTAGTTTAAAAAAAATGCGGATAGCAATGAATTTTCATGGAGGAAAAGTGGTAAACCACTTTTAAAAAATACCCACTTAAGTAAATGACGAATAGTTTAAGGCGTTACTCTCATGTTGGACTGGCCTGTTGAAGACACGGAGATCAGGGTTCGTATTCCAGTCTCGTCTGAGGTTGGTTTTCCCACTCTTCTTCCATGCAAATTCATATATACTACCTTTAAAATGTGTCCTTCCTCATACCTACCCCAGTAGAGTAGTTATTGTATGAGTATAGCCTGAACTTGTAGTAAGACGTGATGATAATAATAAATTGTTACAATTTTTATTTATGGATATATTAAATTCTGAAACATTTGTGCGCCACTCAATTTGGTTTATTAAAATTTAACATTATATTACTAATAATGGTCATTGAAAAAATGTTGAAAATTTCAGTGTTTTTAAGTATATTTAAGACCGTAAATAAATATAAAATATATAGGCTTACATAGTTGTAAGATACAATTTTATAAAAACAATTCCTAATGCACAATATTTATTTGAAATTAGATTAACTCATCTGCTTCTTAAAGAATACTACGTGAAATAATTTAAGGAAGAACGCGACACTGTATAAAATGTAATTTAATAAAATATTAAATAGGTTGAGCACATGTAGGTGAATAAACATTAAAATTTAAAATCCTATTAAAACAGTAAATGAAATTTGTTTGATTGTGATTGATAAGTTAAAATGTTAAGTCGTCCCTGAATTGATCCTGCAATATAAATAATATTTAATACTGTCATTTAGGTTAGGTTATAGGTCAATTATCTTAATTAATAGTAAAGGGGTCAGGGTTTGACTACTACCAGTAGGACAGAAGATTATTAAATTGGTGTTCCATTGCATTTATAGCTAAATGTTGGTGCATTTAGTATAAAATGACCTGCATTGGTGGACACCCAAACTAAACGTCAAGTCCATCTTATTCTGGACCACTAGTGACGGAGAGGTCTGATTTTGAACCATGGTAGGGGGATCCAGAGGGATTTTTAATTAAGAGGTTTACAAATAATTATCCACACAATTGCTTATATATTTTATTTAAATCGCAACTTTCTCACCCTATCCTATAAATGTAATTTAATTTGTAGAGCATTGATAATATTATATAGTATTCTGTATTATTTTAGCTTGGACAATTAAGATGGGGGGGACGAGATTTAAGGTTACTATTTTTGCTGTTAGTAAAAAACATTTGTGGACAAACTAAATAAAATATGGCTTCACTAGATAAGTTTAGTTTAATTTTATACATAAATTAGTCTCAACAGATCTTGAATACTAATCATAAATATAGTGACATATGAATACAAAACTTTTTAAACTAAGAGAAAATTTTATATTTAATTCCCGCGTACCCCATGACAAATATTCAAGAACTGTCAGGATTGCATTCTGTAGAAAATGTAACTAAATGTATCTACTAGAGCAGTGTCTTTCAACCTGTGGGTCGCGACCCCCAGGGCTTTATTGGGGGGTCGCGGTCTCAAGCCAGGTAAAATAAAAAGCAAGTGTAGGTCCTATACTACAATAAAAATATAACTATTTCAGAGAAAAGTTTATTTTTAAATATAAGTTCTACAATCTACACTACATTAAAGATACAATAATAGTTTCAGTGAGAAGACTGTGCCTGTTTATTTTTTACTCTGACAACTGACAAACGACTGTTGACCTTCAACCAACCTGCGCGCGCACTCCCCCCCTTCCCGCCTAACAACGCCAAATACGTCTTATTTGAAATCACTGATATAATTTTATTACCTCTAGGGGGTCGTCAGAATTTTTTTTACTTGTAAAGGGGTCGCATATTCAAGAAGGTTGAAAAACACTGTACTAGAGCAATATTATTTGTTTTGGCAAAAGATATTTTAAGATATTATACTTCACCTTAACCAACGTGTCACTGAAGTAAACTCTTAAGTGGGCCACTTCGGTAAGCGAGGAATCGACGCACATACGTTTATCTCTAACGCATTATTTATTTCAACTATGCATTGATTAAAACTATGGTTCATGCCAAAATTAAGTCGAAAGGTTCCAAAAGAGCTCTTTTTTCCTTGAAAAGTATTTACTTTTATTAATAGAAAAAAAAAGGTGAAACTGTGACATTAGCTCATGCTCATAAACATTTTGAGCACATTTGCGGAGCTATGAGACTAAGCTGGATGTAAAAGTGCTGATAGATTTTAGAAATAGCTGCGAGCTTTGCTCTTAACCTTGTGATAGAAGTTACGTAGTTTTATTAAAACTCTCTCTTATTTACATGACAATGGGTGGTTGTAGGTGAAGGGTGAAAGGGAGTATAAGTTTATACAGAATAGAGAAGTAGTTTCAGAATTTGACACAAACCATTGTATTTTAAGCCATGCGACCTGACGGCAACTAATATTTTCTTGCTGACCGAGGCAGCTGCCTTAAGAATAATAAATAAATGTGAATGGAATATATCCTCCTCACAGTTTTTTCATATAGAGATAAGAGATTAAATTGGTCCTAACTGCACGCCCCCATCCTAAACCTTAAACTACCCTTAATAGTGAAAGGGTGGTGGCCGAGTTGTCCATTTGCTCTTCCTATCCCTGTGCAACACACCATGAACTGAATTCAACTCATTGCCCTTTGTCCAACTTTTGGAACATTTTCCCAGCTGGTCTGGGGAAGACTAAATCCCCCCAGCATTTAGCCTTTAGATCGACCTCTGTATGGGGTGGTCTGGGATGAAGACTACATCTCCACGAGCTGTGTGCTCAACGCGCGTTAAGGCCATTCGACGAGATAGTCTCTCTGAAGAATAAGAAATACCTTGTGAGGCCATAATGTTTTGGTAGTGATTGTAACAAGGGGTGGTAAGTGTTGGTGACCAGACAACGTGGGCCTACTTGTGCTATACCCAATATTATTGCTTAGTTAACTGCAGGTCTTATGGAGAAGAGGTTTATCATCTCGCTCTCTTGGTTAACTGTTGCCAAATCTCATCGCTTTCAGTCATGTTTGAAGGTGGTGTGCCGGGGTAAGAAGGAGCTACTGGCAACCTCGACTAAACAGCGTTGCGAAACTTGTATTATATTTAGGAGGAGATTGATCACACGAGACCAAGAGAATGACAACGCTGTCTCCCAATAGTAACCATGCAGTTTTCTCAGCAGTGATATCAAGTGTAGAGCTTATCTGACATGTTTTTACTATTATCATTATTATTATTGTTACTAACACCGCGTCTTACTACCCGTTCGGGTTGTACGCACTTGAGCTAATGTGTAATGGTAGGGTGATTGTGAGATGAAATGGAGGACCTACAGTTTAAACGTGGGATCCGAACCACGGTGGAGGCCTGGCATTCCTCACATTCACAAGTTGTGACTAATACACGTCTTGTTAGAGGTGAAGGAAGGGTTTGGCAATCAGATAAATCTGTAATGGAACCGAGGATTGAACCCCGGACCCTCAGCACAGAAGTCCGACACCTTACCCCTAGACCGCCAGGTCACCTGACATGTTTGTAAATACCTTCAGAAGGAACTGTCATTTTTCTTCCCTTCCTTTCACAAGACTTAAGAATGTTATATTTCTAACTTGTCGCTCTGTATTTTTTGCACCGTACGTAAATAGAGTTCTTCAATATGTTCAAGAATTAGTTATACCTCACTCTCCCTCCTTGCAAATGCAGATAAAACCTCTTCTAAAGTTCTACCTTCCTAATCGCTACCCCACTAGTGTAAATATGCAGAAACATTTGTGTTTGCATGGTCTAAAGCGTCACTCTCGCAATAGACTGGCTTGCCGGTGATGGGGAGATTGGGGTTCGAATACCGGTCAGATGTACTTAGTGTGGTCTTTCCTTAAACGTTTTACTAATCTTCCTTCACGCAGATTTTAATACATTTCCTCTAAATTCTTCATTCCTAGTTTCTTCATCACAGTGTTTTACTACCTGTTCAGGTTATAGGCATTTATGATAATTACTCTGATGGGCTAGTAGGCTAATGAGGAATTCGGTATGTTAGAGGTAATCTGTCGCATTTGCGTGGAAGGAAAGTGGAAAACCACTTATTAAAAACTAAACCACCCTCAGTATACCCTACCTAGATTTGAACCCCGATCTTACCCGTCATTAGCAAGCTAGTCTAACACGAGAGTGACGCCTTAAACCATTCGGCCCCTGAACCAAGTTCCATTTGTATTTGCTGTTGGTGTAAATATACGGATAGCCCATTGGGTAGGGAGAGGTTGGTGCACAATCGTATAAAAACAAATAAAAAAAGTCGTAATCCTGAAAGCTAAGGCCTCATCTACAGACTCCAGATCCGTAAGGTACGTAGTACTACGTAAGAGATCGACTCCACAGTAAAGGATTGAACTGTCTACAGAGTCCTTATCCTTAATTTCTTAGTACTTACCACTCTGTAAATGATGACTCATCTTGAACTTTCTAAGTACTAGTCAACACTGACTGCTAAGGACTACCAATCACACGAAAGTAAGCGTGCGCGCGCATCGAAATGAAAGCACCATTAACATTTTAATAGCAATTAAACTAACTAGTTCGTGTTTTAAATAAATTATTTGTGACTGTGCTTAACCTATCTTTCAAATTTAGCCTGTCCTGGATGTTTTATCAAAATATATTGTGTATTTACTTGTTTTAGTAATTTTTCAACTGGAATATCGTCTGTTTGCGACAAGCTTTTGCAAATTTTCATTAGAAGAGTTTAATTGGACATCGTTTCCAACCTTCTCATTGGTTGGCACAGTTACGTAATTACGGATACGGACTGTGTAGACGCGGTTTCCATTTCTAAGGACCATTAAAGACTTATGGAGTATAGGGATGCGGAGCTTACGGACTCTGTAGATGGGGCTTGATAGTTACATTTATTCTGCCTCCTCCTGTGTGAAGCAAGCTTCCTTTTATTTAGCCTGACTGGTAGCTACTCGGCACACTCCCAGTCAAATGGCCGCTGTAGTAATATTGGGCTTGACTCTACCGTCCATACTTGTTTGTAAAGGATAAACTCTTACGAGCGTTACTCTGCTTTAGAGCTCCGCTCGGACTAAAGGGAGGATGGAGAGCATCCCATCCTGTTTGTTAAGGTGGGTCCATACTTGGATAAGATAGCTTGATATCATATCCCCCGACGCTTTATCTTGAAAGAGGAGGTTTAGTCGGGACCCTTATTATCCTAAAATCGACCATGAGGGTGATTACTCGTTCGTATCAAATCGCTGCGTCTCGCTAATAGTCGGTATTTTGTGGTCTCATCAAAGGGGCCCAAGGTCCGAACTGTGGCGGAGTAAGACACAAATAATAGAAACTATCAGTGATTTCCTTTTTATCACCGCTTCTTACTACCTGTTCAGGCTACACGCACATATGGTGTTTACTCGAATGGGGTAAGGATGAGGAAGGTTGAATTTAAAGGAAGTTTAACCCACGTTGGCGTGGAGAGAAAGTTGGGAGACCATTTAGGAAAAAACACCCTCATTACACCCGACCAGGATTGAACCACGATCTACCCGTCTTCATTAGTCTATTCGATTACGAGGATAACGCCTTAGACCATGTGACCACTGAAATGGGAACTAAAATTAGTTGAGTGGTTTACTGAGTGGAACTTTTTGAAAACTCTAAATATTTAGAAAATAGTTTTAACAATTTTGTTCAAAATGTTTATCTTGAAATTGTGTCGTATTACAAATAACAATGTGTAATTATTGTTTTTGGGGTTAAAACTCATTTATGGGTAGTTAACTGATGACTGATATTTCTAAAACTTACAATATTTTAAAATAACGCGAAACTTGATCTCCCTGTAATCTGCAGTCTAAGCTTCTGTGATGTGACGTAATAGACCACGCGGCCACCGAAGAGTGTCTTTTTCTTAAATTGTTTCTCAATCACTTTCAAAGTTAACGCGAGTAAACTTCTTCAGAATTTCTATTTTACTGGGTAACCTGGTAGTCTAGGGGTAAGGTGTCAGACTTCCATGCTGAGGGGTCAAGGGTTCAATCCTCGGTCCCGGCACAGATTTGTCTGTTTGCCAAACCCTTCCTTCACCTCTGACAAGACGTGTATTAATCACAACTTGTGGATTTGTGGAATGCCAGGCCTCCACCGTGGTTCGGATCCCACGTTTAAACTGTAGGTCCTCCATTTCATCTCGCAATCACCCTACCGTTTCACATTAGCGTAAGTTCGTATAACCCGAACGGGCAATAAGAAGTGGTGCTAATAATAATTCCATTTTACTCATTTCCACAACCTTGGTGTTGTTAAATACAGATACATCCCGTACTGGCTGAATGTAAGACGCGATGTGGAAATAATCCACTATGTTAACAAGAGTGTAAACCCACCTTTGGTTGTGAAAACAAAATACTTTCTGTAAACAGAAGCTATTTGCAAGTTTACTCGTCTGGCCCCCCGACATGCATTGCTTGGGAGATTAAAAAGCGCAAGCCTCTAGAATGTTTGTGATATCCCAAAAAATATTGCGCTATAACTGAGAAAGCTTTGCTTACTATTCTCGTAAATATGAAATACAAGAGATACCATAACATAGTTGTTTCACTCTCATAGTTCTAATCTTACTAAGTTGTAGTTATGAAAATTGGCCCAACCGGGATTTTTTTTAAAAAAACTTCCGTGGCTTCAGCTCACAATCGAGCCATACCACGCCATATGTTGACGTAGATAGTGCCAACTTTCATGGATATATGGTGTAATTTGGTCATCACAACCACCCCTCAGGCCATTAATCTCACTTTTCTAGACCGGAGCTGCCACTTCTTTATTAAAGTAGCTCCTCGTTTGTCATCACGAGGCTGAGTTTGACCTCGTTACAGACCCACTGCTTCACAGATAAATTTTGAAGCGCCTGGGATTGAACCCGGGACCTCTGAATCTTTAGTCAGTAACTCTGACCACTAGATGACAAAGGTGGTCAGTCCAGCGGGGAAAGCTCTATAAAATGTATAAAACAAGTTTTTTTTCATTTTAAAGCTTTCATTTATTCTGAGGCAGCATCAGTGGTTGAATGAGATGAAGAAGCAATTTCAAAATAAACTGAGCTACCTGTGATGGGGAAGTTGGGGTAAGTCTCCCGGTCCGTTTTAAAGAAGGGGACTTTTTTCCTAAATAGTTTCCCACTATCCTTCAAGATAAATGTAGATACACTTACTCTAAATTCTACCTTCATCATTTCTACTCCATTAATATGAACACGCGGATAGCATAAATTGTAAGTAAAACGCGGTGCACACAAAAAACATCTCCCATCGGTGGGCACGCGGAACGTACGTCAAGCTCATATAGTCTCATTAGCCCTTTACAGAAAATGTTGGGCTTCGAATTCCAACCAGCATTACTGAAGGTCATTTTTTCCCGAAATGATTTCGCAACTATCTCTCCAAGCAAATGCAGGTACGCTTCTTCTTGATTCAAATTTACTTATACTTAGCACATTAGTGTAATTACTACACATGCGTACAATCAAAACGGTTTTGAAGACGCGCTGTTTAGAAAAATACTTGGAAAATGTATTATTTCCCCTGGAGTGTTTATGTAACCATATTTGGACACAGTATTTGGGAATAAATTCTAGACTGGCACTAACTCCTCAAACCACATGTGTATACTGTGTTAAAGAAATCATTTGTATACTAGTTCTAACATTTTAGACTTTACCACATGTATAATAGTCCTAATAGTTAAAATACACTGTAGACTAGGCCAACACTTTAACCACATGTGCAGATTGTATGTTGGAAATATAAATGGTAGATTATCCCTAACATTATAAATTTCAAACCTATTGGAATGTTAAACTAACCCTAGCACTACATCTTAAACCACATGTGTAGACTGTGTTAGAGAATAGTCTGTAGACTAGTCCTAACATCCTACATTTCAAACTCTTTGTGTAGACTATTTGCTTAAAAGTAAATAGTAGACTAACTCAAGCAATCTATATTTGTAATAATCACATTTGTATACTGTGTGCTAAAGAATAAATTATAGACTAGCCCTAACATTATTTATCTGAAATCATAAATAAGGATTGAGTGTCGCAGAAGGTAATGTAGATCAGCCCTAGCTTTCCTTACTTAAAACCACACATTCTTTATATATGCTGGAGGAAAAAAAAGATAAAGATTTAATCTTTTAAGGACACAACATCATTATTCAGAAAATACCCTTCCTTTAAGCAAACATTTGAAGAGTGCTAAGCGAATAGGAGTTGAGTTTCATAGACCTTCCGTGTAAAATTACTTCGTTAGCGTTAATTGGAGACATTTCGAGAATAATGATGATGAAGGTATCGTCCTAAGGAAGGAAAGCTGACGTTTCCTTTCAGACTGGCTGTATATTTTTTTTATCGAGTAGCAGCCCAATGAAGCTTTTACTGGGGTACAAACCTCATCAAGCTTTAACTGGGGTACAAACCTCATCAAGCTTTTACTGGGGTACAAACCTCATCAAGCTTTAACTGGGGTAAAAATTCCAAAAAGCTTTGACGAAGATATAGACTTCATTATTCTTTAACTAGAGAAGGGCTTAGTTTGAATTAAAAATAACATGAAATGTTTTTGAGACTTTAACAAGAAGCTTTTATTTTGGCTCTGGTGACCTGGCGTTCTAGGGGTAAGGTGTCAAGACTTCTCCGCTGGGGAAGCAGGGATCAATCCTTGGTCCTAACACCGATTTATCTGATTGCCAAACCCTTCCTTCACCTCTGACAAGACGTGTATTAATCACAACTCGTGAATGTGTGGAATTCTAGGCCTTCACCGTGGTTCGGATCCTACGTTAAACGGTAGGTCCCCCATTTCATCTCACAACCACCCTACCATTACACAGCGTAAGTGCGTACAACCCGAACGGGCAGTAAGACGCGGTGCTAATAATAATATAATAATAATATATTTTGAGTATAAACTCAATAAGCTTTAACTGGGGTAGAAACTTCTTTAAGCTTTAACTGGGATAGGCTTTCTGGGATTTTAGCCCCATGAAGTTTTTACTTGGGTAGAAATTTCACTAGTTTATAAACTTAACTAAGCTTTGATTTGAGCTAGAAATTCCATTAAGATTTTTCAACGTTTTTAACTTGAGGAAACTTTTATTGAAATTTATTAGCCTTTAAATGGATATATAGTACTTGCAATTTTCCATCAAGCATTTGCTGCAGTAGACATTCCATTAAGATTCTCCCACTATTTTAAGCCCAAGAACCTTTAACTGAGCCAGACGAGGAATTAAAAAAAGGAATGAGACCCTTAGCTCCCCTAGGTGTGTTTCCAAAAGAAAACAATTCTGACGTTCTTTTAAATGAGGCTAAAAGTGCAAAGATAAAAATGAGTGAGTAAAATAAATGGTATCACGCAGTCATACAAACTTTATTATATAGTGTATTAAGGATTGGAAAATAAATAATTAAAAATAAATAAATGTAAGATACCCTTAAGGATTTTTATTGGTAAACACTAAACTTATAATCTTTTTTATCATGAAATACTATTTCCATAAACACAATTTGTACTCGATCTTACAGGCCATTTTAAAATATTTCAATTTTTTGAAAATTAATCTTAAGTAAATTACCCTTAAATTTATTTATTTTATAAAAACCGCAAAACATATACTTTCATGTGATGCCATTTAATAATTTTGAATAAGATATATATTTTTCCCAAAATCATTTATCAGTTTTGTTAAATGATTTCTTTATAAGAAAGAAATATACCATATTATATAATTATTCATAATGTAAAAAGCTTAAAATACACCTATTTTGAAACAAATTGCTATAGCCTTTTCTTAAAATATACATTTAAAAAACTAATCATTAAACCACCCTTAAATGAGTTTCCAGCAAAAAATATGCATACAACTTTATTTTTCATGCCAAACATTCCCAAGATATACATTTTAAACATAATTGTTAAAAACATTTTAGAAAATACTGGAATAAAAAAAATCAATCATCGTCAAAATACCCTTAATTTGAGGGCTAGTGTCAAAAAAAAAAAACTAAGTGGATGTATTGACTGCCCTACAACATCTAGATATAAAATTTGAACAAAATCCATCAGATTTTTTTTAAATATTTGTGGCCACAGACAGAATAATGTAAAATCACCCTTTTGTGGCTTTGACAAACATAACATGTAAATATTTAAAATAATCTAGAGGTCTATTGATATGAGAATATTTAAAGAAAACTTTTATCTACTTTTTTTTAAATATCAAGTTATTGGAAAGAATTGAATTAGTTATATTAATTTTGTGTGAAAGGGGGGCCATCTAAATATCTTGTCCCAAGTCCCCCACAATCCTCTTGTTGTCCCTACTCTATATCTACAAGGTTATGATTGGGTGGCCGTTGTACAGGTATTTACCTGTTTTTGCGGTGAACTCAAATAAACCGCGCCGTTAATTTCCATGAAAGGACAGGAGGTCCCAAGTGAATCAAAACATCCTTGCGAACGATCCTATAAGGAGATTAAACGTAAACAATCAGCCTCGAAGAGACTCAATACTCCAATTGCAACAAAACAATGGTACACCCCGTCTACGGCATGAGTGTAGGTATGTGACAGATAATAAAAGTTACCATCTCCACTCTCCTGTATCCATCCGCCAAAACATATGATCACCAAGAAGATATGTTGATTTGTTGTCAGTCAACTCTTTCACAACAAACTATTTGCTTAGATATATATTTTTAAATCAGCGCATCTTACAAACCGTACGAGCTATACGTCTATGTACTGATTAATCTAATGGTTTAAGGATTAGGGATGTTTGATTGAAAGGAAGTTCAACCACATTTGCGTGGAGGGAGAGTGGGTAAAACGTTTAGGGAAAACCACCCTCAGTGCACCCGACCGGGAACGAACCCTGATCTCCCCCATCTTCCACATGCTATATTTTACTTTTAACCATTTTTACAACTTCCGCTAGATTCCACTTACCACCGCTGCTGTGGCGAATGGTCTTTAAGCGGTGATGACGTACTCTAGAAATATATTTTTTCACCTCGTCTTAAAAGTTCAATTTTTATATCAAGAGCCTTAACTGATACTAGAAAGGTTACTGGACCTTCTTTAACCTATTCATACGTTAAGTCGTGTAATCTGCAGCGGTCACTTTTGATAGATATTATCAATACTTACAAAATAACACCAATAATATAGTAAAGTAAGACAACTTGATAGCGTGTTTGTTTGCTGAGCTAGGGGTCCTGGGCTCAATTTCCAGCATAGCTGAAAAATCTATCATTACTGAAAAAGGGGCTTCCATTTTCAGATTGATGAATTAACGACTTGTGGCTGAGTGTTGTCTGTTCTAGATTTAAGTTACTTTAAAATTAGTGTACTTATATAATCAACCTCGTTCGACACTTGACGTCCACTTCGGTGGCCGCGTGGTCTAACGTGCTACTTTCGCAGTAGATTAGACTGCTGATGACAGGGAGATCGAGGTTTGAATCTCAATCGGGTGTACTGAGGGTGTTTAAAAAATAACGTTTTTCACATTCCCATAACGCAAATTTGGGTACATTTCCTATAAATATAATCTTCCTAGTCCTTAAAACCATCAGCGTATAATCCGAAAGGGAAGTAAGACGTGGTGTTAAAAAAAATTAACAAAAAAATTCAAATAAGTTTTGTTTATCACTGCGTCTTACTACCCATTCGGGTTATACTCAAACACCATTTAAATGTTAATCAATGTTGGCCGCAAAAAATATTTTTTTATTTTATATACGATCGTAGATCAAATAGTTTGAGATATAAATATATGAACATTGTGTTCGTAACCTTTTTTAACAGTCAAATTGGTGACCTGGTTGTCTAGGGGTAAGGTGTAAGACTTCTATGCTGGGGGTCTGGTGTTCAATCCTCGGTTCCGACACGTATTTATCTGATTGCCCAAATCCTTCCTTCACCTCTGACAAGACGTGTATTAGTCACAACTTGTGAATGTGTGGAATGCCAGGCCTCCACCGTGGTTCGGATCCCACGTTAAACTGTAGGTCCTCCATTTCATCTCACAATCACCCTACCATTACACATTAGCGTAAGTGCGTGTAACCCGAACGGGTAGTAAGACGCGGTGCTAATAATAATAATTTAACAGTCAAGTATCTTTCTATCATAATTGGACTGTACCGTTTCTAGATAAATGCACTTTAGCCAAAAGGATAAAAACTTGGAGAGTCTATACTTCCTTTCTATTTAAATAAAGAGTGTTTGCCCAAGAAATGCTATTTCACGTGTACTCCCCACTTACGCACGTTCCTGCGAAAGCCTAAAGCACACTCGTTCTCCCCTTAAGAATGCAAAAAAGAGGTGATTGTTTTTTACAGTTTTCCACTCTTGAAAGCAGGGTAACAGGGAGGGTTGAAGAGTTTTTAAGCAAAAAAAAAAAACTCTACGCTTATCTTTTCTCATTCAAGATTTTCTTGAGAGACTTACAAAAAAAAAAAAAAGTAAACTCTGTTAAACCCCCTTATATATTTTTTTTTCTTCTCTGTCGTCATTGAAGCTTTGAGGTACGTTGCAATATTGTTGTGTGTAAACCATTTGTTCCGATATCGGCTGCTTCTAATGGGCCATTACGTTGTTCTAGCACGGCCCCATTTCATTCATGTTACTCCCAGTTTCTTCCCCCCCCCTCTCACCATACCCAATTTCCCCTTCTTAACCTTTTTTCTTGATATCCTTTCCCGTTGCTGACAGTAACATTACTTCAAATATTGACTGGTTTTGTTGTTGTTGTTGTTGTTACAACATCCTTCTATTTTTATGTAAAGTCTAGTACGTGTTAAAATTGTATTATTTATACATTATGTTCAAATGTGTAATCCCAAATGTTTGAGATAATATTTGGTCAGATTTATGTGAATCAATTTGTTCTCCGTGTCTTATAGCTCGTCGGGACTATTCGAATATCCACGCAGAATAGTTTAGTACGAAGAATGTGGAATTTATAGGAAGTGTACCAGCATTTTCGTAGAAAAAAAAAGTATAAAACACTACCTCAGGTTTTTTCAAGCACTATGTCTTACTTCCTGTTCAGGTTATTCGCCTATGTACTAATTACACTAATATTTTAGGATTGGGTGAGGCTTAATTTAGAGGAAATGCACCCGCATTTGCGTGGAGAGATAGTGGAAAACTATTTAGAAAACCACCCTCAGTGTACCCAACAGGGATCGAAACCCAATCTCCCCATCTTCGGCAATCTAGTCCAACACGAGATTAGCGCCTTGGACCACGCGGCCACCGAAGCGGGTACTACCTCAGTTAAACGAGAGAGGGGTCAGACCCCGACCTCAACATCACGAGCTAACCCGACAATACGAGACTGGTGACCGCCCACGTACGTGTCGATTTGGTTCACAAAATGTTTTCATTTAAAACATAATTTTTTGAGATAAAAACATAACAGTCGGAATATATGTCAGGCTCCTTTAGTCTGGATGGTTGGTGATAAGATCAGGGTTTTGAATCCAGCCCGGGTCTACTGAGGTTGTATTTCTAAAGGGTGTCCTACTCTTCCCCAACTGAAATACTGGGGGTACATTTCTTCTAAAAAATATACCTCTCATACTTACCCTATTACGTAATTTTTTGTTAGCACTTATTTTTACTACTTGTTCGGGTTTACACGCATAAGTTACGTAATAATTACGATTGTTTATTAGGGATGAGTAGGGTTGTATTTATAAGAAGTGTATCGGCACTTGGATGGAGGTAGGGGTCTAAGACCATTCAGGGAAAACCGCATTTAATACATCCGACTAGGATTCGAACCCCGATCTAAGGAGTCACACATGACAATATACTGAACTGCCAATGATTGGAGAATAGGGGTTCGACTCTTTGTCAGGTGTATTGAAAGTAATTTTTAATGGTTTTACACTATCTATCTACGTGAATGAGGTTGCACTTCCTATTATTCGAACCTTCCTCGTCCTTAAAACGTTAGTGTAATTAGTACCTGTGCTTACAGCCTGAACGGGACAGTAAATAAACTAAAGCCTTCACGAACAATTTAATTCCGGCTTTTATTGTGAGTTTCTAGACACTTTTTTTTTTCATTTTAAGCATTATTTTTAACCAGTAGGGAAACCTGTTACATCTTCGTGTTCATATGGAAAAATTTGATGGGATTTCTACTCTCTAAATATGTTTAAGCCCAACAAAAAAAAGGGAGACATAGCTAACTTTACCTTTTTCAAAGTATTTGAAAAAATTTAGACCTACAATCATTTAACATATTTATCACTTTAAATAGCTTGGGTTCTCTCTATACCCCCTCAGACCTGAGGTCCATGTTTTTACAGTCTTAATATAAAGAAGAGGGTTTTGTGCAAAATAAATAAAAAGGTTAGTTCAGTTGAAAGGTTTAATTAAATTTTCTCAGGAGCGGATCTGAATCCTTATTTTATATTTGTCGTGAGAATAGCAGCATCAGAACATATTATTTTAAAAATTAAGTCTTGTTAAAATTCTACGATGCCCATGGTAAATATTTAAGAACTTTCTTGGTCAATTTGTATAGAAAATTAAACTTGTATTTTATAAATCTAAACATTTTTAATCGCATTTATGATAATAATTAATCTAATGAGGTAGGGGTGATAAAGGAAGCATTTTAAAGGAAGATGAGTGGGAAAACATTTAGTAAAATACCATCCCCAGTAGACCAAACCAGGATTGGAACCAGATCTTCCCTTCATCAGCAGGCCTGTTTAACACTAGAGTGACACCTTAAACCATTCGGCCACTGAAGTGGGTAAACTTTAACTCACGTTCCCTTTGTTCCCACCTTAAGTTTAACTATGGTTTTATAAAAAAAATAGTATTTTCTTTATTTTCCAGCACATCATACAACCCAATAGTACTATGCGTATTTCAACTAGGCTGATATGGTAATGATGATGCAGGTAGAATTTAGAGGATATGAAACCTCAGCGGCTTCAAAAAAAAAGAGTGGGAAAACATTAAGGAGAAACGAATTAAAACACCCACCCGGGATTAGAAGCCCAACCTCCCCATCAACGACAAAGCAAACTAGACGAGCAAGACATTTATTCTGCATTTCAACTGATGCGAGTAGTAGTTTTATTGAACAATGCTTTACCCCCAACCTCTTTTAATATATTTTCAGGATCAAATGGATGTCATCTACTTTGACCGAAAACTCGAGGAAAACAAGAATCCTGCGCGCCCTTAGTTAATTTTATATCTTAATTCTCGTCCTCACTACGATACCTTACCCAGTTTGCGAGATAATGGGACAAATCCCTCCAACCGGTAAAAGGATCAGTAAAGTCTCAAGGGGGAGGAATCTAGACGTCTAGTCGGATCTAATAAAAATAACCTTTAACAGTTCAATTCTCAAAGTAAGATCCACTTCAGTGGCCGCATGGTCTAACGCGCTACTCTCGCAGTAGACTATACTGCTGATGACGGGGCGATCGAGGTTCGAGTTTCACTCGGGTGTACTGAAAATAGGTTTCCCTGGATTATTTTCAACTATTCTTACACACAAATGCTGATACATTTCCTCAAAATTATACTTGCCTCATTATTATTCCGTTGGTGAAATTAAAACATTACGTTTTAGTTTAACGTATTAGTAGGTGACCTGGCGGTCTAGGGGTAATGTGTCAGACTTCTATGCCGGGGGTTCAATCCTCGGTCCCGCCACAGATTTATCTGATTGCCAAACCCTTCCTTCACCTCTGACAAGACGTGTATTAATCACAACTTGTGAATGTGTGGAATTCCATGCCTCCCCCGTGGTTCGGATCCCACGTTAAACTGTAGGTCCTCCATTTCATCTCACAATCACACTACCATTACACATTAGCGTAAGTGCGTACATCCCGAACGGGTAGTAAGACGTGGTGATGATAATAATAATAATAATAATAATAATAATAATAATTATTATTATTATTATTATTATTATTATTATTATAATTATTATTATTATTATTATTATTATTATTATAATTAACGCATTAGTAATACACATTGAAGGAAAAAACCATGAAATTATGTAATCTACATTAATTTTGTTTCTTATATCAATATCTATAAATTAAAATAATGAACCAGGTGTTAGACAAGGCCATGTTGCGGGTGTTTAGGTTGTTTAATGTATTCATGGATAAGTATATTGGGGATGTGTTTGAGTAAACCTTTAGTGTACAAATGGACAATATGAGTGTGAGAGTGCTGTTACATGCAGATTATGACGTATTAATGGTTAAAAATGAAAATGACTTGCAGAATGCATTAAATAGTTTAAATGTGGTGACAGGTAGAATGGATCTTGATATAATTGTGTCCAAAACTGAAGCGATAGATTTTTTATAAAGACGGAACAGGAAATGATTGCCAGCTTTGTATAAGTGGGAAACTGCTAGAACAGGTGAATGATTTGGTGTATCTGGGCAGAATTTTCTGTAAAAATGGAAGGATGGATGGTGAGCTCGACAGATGGGTGAATTCATTTAGGAGAGTAGTTGGATTTATGTGGACTGTTGCAAAGAATAAAGTAGTATTGAAAGAGACAAAGATAGTTTTAACACACTTTTATATACTGCCAACATTGTTTTACGCCTGTAAAGCGTGCTATCAGTAGAAACACACTAGTATGATGGAGATATCTAAAAAATGTATCTAGAAAAACTCTCATGGATAGTCAGTAATGAATGGTTGCTGAAGGAGTGCGGTTTGAAAGGAAGTGCAATAGGTAAATGTGAAAGAAGCGTCTTAAGTTGGTTTGAAAATATTGAGAGAATGAGTATAGATAGAGTTACAAAACAAATATATGATCGAAAAGTGTGTTGATCAAAAGGATGGACCATTTAAAACGTGATTTAATGTTGTAGAGGTAGACGAATGTGTAAAAAAGAGATATTAAGAATTTTAAGAATAAAAGAGCGTGTATGATTTGGTGTATAGATGTTGTTGAAGTGAAGGGAGAATGCAAGGATAGGGAAGGGTGAAGAAAGTTAGTGAGGGTGGATTAAGTACAGATCTTTAGTTTTTTGAGCTATTTGCACAGTTTCTTGTCTACTCCGTAAGGGAACGGTATGATTAGGTACGTAAGTACAATTTTATCAATCTTGAAGAATAACTTTTAATTCCAACTGCCTTCTTATCTGTTTCCTACTATTTAAACTTCCTGATTTACGACTACCCGTTATTTGGACCAATGAGTCCAAAGTTACGTAATAAATTAAGACTCTTGTCTAAACAGGTGTTACGATAAACCATAGCTCTCGTGCTATATTTCCTGAGCCATGAGCTATAACTGCCAAATAGATGGCTCACTTCTGTGCCACTTCAACTTCTCCTAATTCACCAGATGAAGTTTACACAAACATTTCATTGAAATATATGCCCGGAGCTTTAGTTACGTTTCTATACTAACCTACTATCAGGGCTTGGACTTTTATGACCTAAAAAGATAGACTTTTTTTTTATATAAAATTATTTTAAACATTCCAAAAATTGACTTAAAAAATTACCAATATATATGAACAAATTTTTATAGAATTCACTTGATTAAATCAAACATATACTTTACAAATGGAAACTCTAATTATATATATATGAAATATAAAGCTTTTGTTTAGTGTAATTATTTATTCCCATTATCTGCTTCAGAAGCAACGCAACCCATCCTTTTCCATATTAGTTGCAGTTATTCACAGGAAATGTTGATTTTCTAGCCTCGCAAGTGAATAGTGTAAATATTTAAAAAGAAGCATACACTATATCTTCATTTAAACAACAGTATGGCGAAAAAAGTATGTTTCAGTGGTCATTGATTTTTTCCTTAACTCTTTTAGTATTAAAAATTTACTTACTGTAAAAAAATTGCCTAAAAATTACTAAAATAAATTACGAAAAAACAAAAGTTTTTATCCAAAAACCTTAAATAAAAAACTAGCTATAAAAAGCCTTTCTTTTTTTTTGAAATTTTTCAGAAAATATGTCATACAAATCCAGGCCTCACTAATTACTCATCTACTGGCTACTGAAATTATCTCTGTTAAATTGACTTTGTCATCGTTCTCTGAATGGTAAATGGACGATATGGCGTTCTAATTGATGTGTGCCTAGGAATCAAGTGAAGATATAAGGCAGATAGTGGCTAAAAAACTGTCTATTACCTCCAAAAAATGTATATTTGAACGGATTAATATTTGGAAAGTTTTTATATCTTACATTAGGGGTTAGTCCCCTTAAGGGGGCGTGAAACCATTTGGAAATCAATTATTAGCTGATTTTTAAATTTAGGACATTTTTTATTTCAAACCCTTTTCCAAATTAAGTAAGATAATTTTTTATGTTGGCATTAGCAAATCTATCCACCAGTTGTAATAATTCATCTTTTAGGTGACCAGCCAAATTGAAGACGCTTAAACGCACGTGTTTATTTTCAAGCCCACAAGCCTCGGATTCGCACCCCAACCTTTATACCCAACCACCACCCTCGGCTATTATTGCAGCCACGGCCACCAAACTTTCAACTTTGACTCTCATAAAATTTAAACAGCGTTGTCTAAAGCGATTTTTCATGTGCTCTTTAAGATATCAAATCCAAAATTCAAGAACTAATGAAAACTAAACTTTGCCAACAACCACACTAATTTTCAGTCACTTTATTTGTACCGCTAAGCTGATAGTGTTACATAGATTTTTTTAAATAAAATAAAGAAGTGATTATAAAATGGTTTCCCAAACTCCTTCCAAGCAAATGTGGACGGATGACCTCTAAAATACTTCTTTCTCATCCCTAATCCATTATAGTAGTTATTACATGTGTAAAACCTGAACAGATTGTAAGATGAGGTGATAAAAAAATCGCCTGAATGGAGAAATGAACGAACTAACTTGTATCTCTGAATCAAGATTACTTTTCCCTATTTTATTTCCTCATTATAATATTTTATCTAAAACATATTTTGTAAAACATTCACGTCACCCAAGACAGCACCCGAGTTACTAGAACAAGAAAAAAAAAAAAATATTGGCAAAGTTTTGGAAGTGAAGGAATATAATACGCTTTCCGTAAACGGGCAGTACATCATTTTTATGAACCGGATTACACTTCTTGGAAATATCTTCCCTTCTTTTTACTAGTGTGGCTTACCCCTCCCCCTTCCTACTTCTCTTATCTCCTGTTGTTAGATGTCTATTTATATTCACAGACAGGACATGTCGTGCTTTATTCGATATTTTTTTTAAATAACACACATCAGTGGTCAAATGGGCTAAGACGTTAACCTCACCTAAACTGGTTTTCCTGTGAATGGGTGGATTGAGTTCATAATAATGGCTGCGTGTTTTTTTACCCTAAATGTTTCTCAACACGTAAATGGTGCTACAATTAAATAAATAATTATACTTCCCACATACCTTCCTCATTTGTGTAAATATACATAGAGACCGGATGGTATAAGGCCTTTTTCTCGCAGTAGACTAGATTGCCGCTTACGGGGAAATCGGTGTTAAAATCCCAGACGAGTGTATTGAGGGTGTTTTTATTAAACAGTTTTCCCCTCTCTCGCCACGCAAATGCGGGTATATTTCATACAAATATAGCCTTACTCATGTCTAAAACCATTAGCATAATTAGTAAATAAGTGTATAACCTGAACTGGTAAGATACGGTGTTAAAACATAATAAAAAAACACGCATCATTAAGTGTTAAACTAATGGTCTGGGGGATGGTTGTTAGGTTCGTCCAATTAGTATGTCAGGGTTGAACCACCAAATAAGCTGTATAAGCTCAAAAACAAACTCCAACTCAAATTTGTAATATATAATTTAATAATTTATTTTTAAGATAATATTTAATCGAATCCTCAACACAAATCTTCTTCAGGATTCAATAAATTCAAGAATCCCAGCCTAAGTGATAATCTTTTGTTAAGTGTGTTGGGTCTGAATCCTTCTGAAATATGATTTATTTGTAAGTTATAATGCCAGAATCAGCCGCATGGGTGCAGCAGCGGTTTGCCAGCTGCAGGACGAAATAGCATCGTGCTAGCTGCAGTCATAGGCTGTTACCATTGTATCTAGGTCGGTTACAGAATTTATTTATTTAGAGTCAATATTCCTTCCGATCTGTGAATGTTCAGCTAATCAGAGATTTGGAACGATTAAAATTTAAAATAAATATCTATTATATAATATATAACCGAATTACATTATTTTGTTTTGTTTCAAAATGATACTTAGTTGAAAGGAAATATTTATTTGATGATCAAGTCACTTCTTCGACTTTGACTCTTAATTTTAAATGAAAGCTTGTTTCTTAAGGTGGAGATCTAGGGGAAATAAGAAAAGGTAAGTGTTTTTGCAGGTTTTAGTTAAAAAATTTTGACCTCAATGGTCTCAGAATCCGATGTCAGTGGGTTCAAACCCAGCTTGGGTTGACGCATTTTTCTTGAGCGATAAAAATGCGTAGTTCAACTTCTTTCCGAAGGAAAGTAAAGCTGTCAGTATCATGTTGACTGTGGCATGTGAAAGAACTCTGCTGGAAGGTATGTGAAAATAACTTTCCCGGTTAAATTAGGAGACTCTTTCACTCTCGCTCATAGAAATTCTCGTGTGCCGATATAATTATTCGGGTTAGAAAGTGCACGTTAAATACCTAAAATAAATACATCAACACTTTTTTTGTCAAACAAAATCAAATATTGCTCCAATAGAAACAGTTTCATTTTCTTCATATGGTGATATCAACAATTGTTGAATATCTGTCAAGGGTGTCCTGGAATGTAATGACAAATTTTCTCTTCATTTATAGAGTTTCTCATCCAATGCCGCTATGCTCATGACAGATATTCAACAACTGTTGATATCACCATGTGAAGAAAATTAAAGGGTTAAGTTTCTACTTGAGAAAATTTAATTTAAGTAGGCCAAAAACAATATTTCGCTATAAAAACTGTAAAAACACTGACCTTTTTTCAAGTTCCTTTTGCCTTGATTCGCGGCGACTGCCATCCAACCTTGTTGATATTTATCCTACATGTTTATAAAATGTGTAATGATATGACCTTGAGATCAGAAAGTGCTTTTTATCGCCCTTATTATTAAAACTGCTTCGGTAACCTCATGGTCTAAAGCGTCACCCTCGTGTTGGACTAAACTGTCGATGACAAGGAGATCGGGGTTTAAAAATATAGGTCGGGTGAACTGAGGGTGATTTTCCCAAAACTGTTTTCCAGTTTCCTTCCATGCAAATACGGGTACACTTTCTCTAAATTCAACCTTCCTCATCCTTAACTCATTTACGTAATTAGTACATATGCGTACAACCTGAACAGATAATAAGACGTGGGGTAGAAAATAAATAATAATAATAAAAATACATATATTATTAGAACGCAACAAACTGGTTTTCTTGAGAGGAAAAGGTTTGAGATTCGAATCTTGACCAGGGTCACTAAGGGTGGTTTTAAACATATAATATATCATAGGTTTTCCCACTCCTTCTCTACGCAAACGTGAGTGTACTTTATTTTAAATTATTCTCCACACCTCTGCCTCTTAGATTTAAGACCGTGTACAAAGTCATGATTCGGAGGCCAACGAATTCTCCATTTGACCTGAACTGCTCGCTATTCTTGTACTCGACACCCGAGACTAGAATATAAGCACAGCCCTAAGTCATTAAAAACCATTTTGCTAAACGTACCAGTGGAAAATAAAACACGTACGATTAGAGACAATCGAATTGGTCAGTTCCCCTCGTTAAATCAGCTGTCACCTGGTCGCAGATGTCCATCACCTTGAGGTTATCCGTCCAGGCGGGCGCCCTTGACAGCGGTGCGAGTAAAACAATAATCCAGGTAGAGATTGATAGCGGGTATGTGTGTGTGTGTGTGTGTGTGTTTGTGACCGACTCCAACTGTTCGATCAGTTTCCCCATCCCCGTTGAGAAATGGGGGAGTAATGTAGGGGCGGCTACTGTCTGTCAGTGTTAGCGAAGTGGCTGTGACAGTTCCCGTGACCTCGGTCGACCCATTAATCACCCCAGGTGGACCTGCGACTAAACTCGCTCTCCCACCTGACATAACTAATCACCTTCACCTTCTATATTGCTATGGGTTTATATACACCGCGCAATAGTGGACTACATGCGCTCACTGCAAAGATGTGAACGGGGAAAACTCTTTAGTTTGGGACGTGGTGAGAGGCTGGGGTGGCCTGGGTCTTCTCTGTAAATTGCATTGATAGTTGGGTGGCTAGGGGGCTTGTGTCCCCTATGTAAATTGTATAAAAAGGTGGGGGCTAGGGGGCCTGGGTGACCTCTGTAAATTGCATAGAAAGGTGGAGGCTGGGGGGGCG
>CABFWB010000124.1:0-11723 GCA_902151455.1 Timema bartmani | reverse complement strand
GGGGGAGAGAGAGATTATTTTGATTAATTATTATTGTTTCATAACTTTATTTTTTTAAATAACATTTTCCCATTTTTTGAGCCACCACAAATATCATCTCATGGACCACAGTTTGGTAACCACTGCCTTACACCATTCGATATCACTGAGCCGGGCTAGGCAACAAACTAATTTTACCAGACTCTTGTAGTTATTTATTGAACTAAGCACTTAAGTTACTTGTGAATAGTGGGTCTATATGAATTTAATGTTATTTTAGATAAAGCGATAAATTGTGTAATTAAGAAGGGATGGTAGAGGACGCGAGAAAGGCAATTGTTTTGGCAATTTTTATCGTAAATATTTTGTTTGGCCAAAATAAATCAAATATTTCTCCAGTAGAAATGATTCATTTATTTAGCACCGCATCTTACTACCCGTTCGGGTTGTACGATTAAGTACTAATTACGCTAATCGGTTATGAATAGTGAAGGTTGAATGTAGAGGAAGTGAACCCGCATTTGCTTGGAGGGAGAGGTGGGAAGCCACTAAGGGAAAACCATCACCAGTTCACCCGAGCGAGATTCGAACCTCGGATCTACCCGTCCTCGGCAGTCTAGCTCAACACGAAACTAGCGCGTCAGCTAACTACGCCATCTAGGCGGGTCCCATTAGAAATAAAGAGTTTAATTTTATTCACATGGTGATATCAACATTTGTTGAATATATGTCATGAGCATAGCGGCAATAGATTACAAACCTTTTAAATGAAGAGAAAACGTTTCATTAAATTCCAAAACACCCTTGACAGATATTCAAGAACTGTTGATGTCAGCATGTGAAGAAAATTAAACTCTTATGTTTCTACTGGAGAAATATTTAATTCATTTTGACCAAAAAAAGTTATGATACAAAAACTTGAAAAATACTGCTCTTAGCTTGCGTTCCCTGCACTCCCAACTTAACACTGTTATAAGGAATATTGATCTCATGGCCATTCATAGTGGTAGGCCAGATATTATTTCTCAAATATTTTATAATACTAATTTTATGTATGATCAGCTCATATAATTTGACCAGTAAATTAATCTTTGTGTCTTGGAAAATTAAACGACCAATCGGACGAGACTGTACCATATAAGCCACATAACATTACACATTTTGATGAGCGGCTTACCACTAAGCTATATTACCTAGTTAACACATTGTGCTGTGGTCTGTACGAAACGTGGGGGTTGCGGTGTTTTAGGGGCTTATCGCCATTATCTAGTTTTATGTGTTAAAATGTTCACCAAAATACGTAATCTAGTTTTATTTTTAAAAAAATTGATCATGAATAAAGAGAATCTACCAGAATAAATAGATACATTTACTGTTTGGGCTGCACGTGGCATATGTATAAAATATGGCCCAATAACGTGTGAACTGGTAGCCATTGTTTCATCTGTTTATTTCTGTATGGGTGTCTGAACAGAGCGTGTTGTGTGAATATATTTATATTGAAGGGTGACAGCTGTTGGTGGCATTAGTGTGAATCGAGCCAGCTCTCTATATTGCAATGTAAGGCGTGTGTATGTGTTACGTCAATAATCGCCAGATAAGGGGTGCTACGAAATAAAAGTTGCCAAAAAAAAAAATAGACGAATCGTTTGCATTCTGTGTCAATAAAATCGATGTTTAATTTTAAATGGCCCGATTCGGTTGCCGAATGGTCTTAAGGCATTACTCCCATAATAGAGAGGGATGTCGGGGAGATCAGGGCTCAAATCCCGATTGGGTATACTGAGATATTTTTTTTATCCTGAAGGTTTTCGCATTCTCTCTCCATAAATGAGGTTACATTTTCTCTAAAAATTTATCCTTGCTCATTTATAGCACATTAGCTTGAGTAACGCTCTATACGCGTATAAACCAAACTGGTAATAAATATAAGGTGCTCAAAAAAAGTCCAACGCCTTAGCTTAACCGGTAGCGTGTCTGTATACTGAAATAAGGATCCCGGGCTCGATTCCTGGCATGGCAGAAAAATGTGTCATTTGTGAAATGAGATTTTTCTCTTTCACAGTGATGAATTAATAGCGTGCGTCACATGCCCATCAACTCTGTGATACAGTCAGCTAGCAATAGTAAACTTACATGAACGTGGATCATTTCTGATTAATATTAATGGAGATAAAATGTTAATAGAAGTTCCTAATACTGACTATTGTTGGGATATTTAAAAAAAATTATTTAAAAAAAATATTTGAAAAGGCCGTTTTTGACCATTTTAAAATGGCTTCACAGCTAAGCACTGTGTACAAATCTTAATTCCGTCATAATAGGGACATATTGTAGTTATTGACAAGAGACTTTGTAGCTCTATCCCTCATCATCACTGCTGGAAATGTCTAGTAATCATTCAAATACGAATACACTCCACACATTTCTGGCATATCTTGGTATTTTCTTTTACCTTTTAACCCCATTCCTCACTCGCGCGCACACAAACGTAGATGCTAGCCGGGAGCTGAGTTGGAACTGCTACGATGAACGAACGCTCTTAGCGGCTGGGGGCTGGATGTTGTGTTCGTTCTAGATTTAACTTAGTTTATAAGTCATGGGCTGATACATTCAGTTGGTTCTGAAAATGCACTTTAAATAACTAAAAAAAAATTAACAACGCTTACAAAATATTGCTTCAGTATATACATTTATTTTAATTTTCTACGCGTAGTAATCTCGCCATTTTCTGATTATTTGTCATGAACATAATATCATTTGAATATAAACTTTTTAAATTAAGATAAAGTCCTTGTCAAATCAAATAATGTCCACGACAAATATTCAACAAACTGTTGAATCTACTACGTGTAGAAAAATTAAACTTATCTACTAAAGCAATATTCTACTTATTTTGGTCATAAAAGGTTTTTGTTGTAAGAACTTTAAAAATATTTACCTCAATTCTTTTTCTGTTTCATTCCACCATAAACTAAATAGAAACTAAGATTTTAAATATATAAAAATATAATTGTATGTTTGCAGAACTAATGAAACGATGATAAAAAAAATTAATTCATAGCTATGAAAATAAAAAACATATATTTTTTGAGATAATTTATTTGATCTTAAGTGCTGAAATAAAAGTGAGACTTTTTAAAAAAATACAAACCTCCAGTGGTGTATACTTAAGGTTTTTTCCCTAAATAATTCCCCACCTTCCGTAAAAAAAAATGCAAATAAATGTCCTTTAAATTCAACTTGTCTCAGTCCTACCCCAATATTATTGTAAACATATGGTTGGACTGGAAGTGTAGTAGATAGAGTCCATTGGCCATAGGAGTGTTGGTAACTGACAGCTAGCAGAAGGTGTAAAAATGGTTAAAAGAAAAAAATAGCTAAAAACAAATTGTTGGCTGTGACACTTTTGACTGCCAAAAGTTACAATAAATCAATATATGGTATTTTAGATAATATGGTTTTGCGGATGGATATATGGGAATAGATTTGGTAGCATTTGCTATCTGTCAGCTATACTCGTGCCATAGATAAAAATAAATATAATATGTATTCTGTCTTATTTGTAAGGTTATGTATAATCAATTTGATATAAAAAATTATCGATCATGAAAATGTTTATTTGTTAAGGTATGGATGTAGGGGATGCGAGTTAAAGTAATTGTTTTTGTAGTTTTTTATAGAAAAACATTTTTGGCCAAAATAAATCGAATATTGCTCCAGTAAAAATATAAGAGTTTAATTTTATTTACATTGTGATTTCAAAATGTTTGAATATCTGTCATGAGTATAGAAGACAAACTTTTTAAATGAAGAGAAAAATCTGTCATTAAATTCTTCTAGGACACTCTAAACAAATATTCAAGAAATGTTAAGGTCACCATGCGAAGAAAATTAAACTTTGTTTTCACTAAAGAAATATTTGATTTATTTTTGTCAAGAAAAGTTTTGCTATAAAAACTGAAGAAGAAAAACACACAACCTTTTTTCACGTTCCCCATACTCCCAACTAAGTGATTTCATCAAGTTGGTAATTGTTGTGTTAATCGCTATTTCAAATACAGGTATGGTCCCATTTTCATAGAAAGTCGAGCCTTTAATAAAATGCAGCTTTTACCGTCTAAATTGATAACCTTTTACTATATTACAAGTTCTATCAAATAGCCATTTTAGTAAAGGTAGGTATCTATCCAAGGTTATAGCTGAAGATCACTTGACTTATGACAGTATAGCTTTTATAACTCTCATATCCCTTTCAATTTTAAAAAAAACATTACTGTAATCGACTAGACATGGCTGTCGCAGGAATCCTTAAAGCTTTTTCACGTACAGTTTGGAAGAAGGAAATAAACGGCTGTTCCACTAATAGCGGTGTTCTTGTAATACGCTGTCATCGTAAACCGCGAAGCAATATGCAAAACAGGTGGAGAGTGTGAGCGGTGTCTTACAAAGTGCTGTAGTGTGTCGGTGTGTGAGGGGAGGGGTGGTTGTTGGGTTGAGCTTGAGGGAGGTAAAGAGGGGGGGACGGTACACATACGAACTTCACAAGAGAGCAGGAAATATGCAGAAAAGAGAGAACGTGTCAAGGAAGAAAACCTTAAATAGATATTCATCGACTGTCTCTGAAATGGATGTCTATGAATGTTTGTTTAGCAAGTCAAATGGGTGTCGATACATGTATACTGCATTAGTCAAATAGGGGTTGAAACATGTCTGTTTATTGGTAAAATGGGTGTCTATACATTTATATTGAATTAATCAAGTTAGTACATGTCTGTTAGATTAGTTAGATGTGTGTCGATTTATGTCTGTTGTATTAGGAAATGGGTGTGTGTGTGTATATATATATATATATATATATATATATATATAGGTATTATGGATTATTCAAATGGGTACTAATAAATATTAATTTGATTAATCAAATGGGTGCTGATATAGTCATGCCCGTTGAACTTGTTAAAAGTGTTGTATATTACCTATATGTTGAATTATTCAAAAGGGTTTTGATACGTATATATTATATATATATATATATACATGCATTATGTATATAATCAATCAAGTAGGTGTTAAAACAAATAGTAAAATGGAAACTGATGTATTTCTATTGAATTAACCTAATTTATAGCCAATAATCATGAGTACAACTATTATAAATCATTCCTATTTATTAATGAGTGTATTTAAATTATACTTTTATATTTTTCTATACTTTTTGGATAACGAATGAAATTAATCATAGTTTATTATCATAAATATATTCACGCCATTAGGTTCTTCAGAAAATCAGTTCACAAAACTTCAAATATTCTCATGAATCCATATTTAGTAACATCCAATAATTTGATGGATTAAATAGCTAAACTATTATCTTTTTTAACTATGGTTTATTCGCATTCAATTATATTTTTTAATGAAAAATGACACCTAGAAACAGGAATTTAACACAGGACATTTGTATTAGTACACATATGCTCCAACTACTAAGCTATTCAGGAATCGTCTCCTGCTCAGGGCCATTCTTCATGAATATTTTAAGGCACAATCTGTGATGGACATGCGGAAATCATCGGCTACAAATGCAATATGTTATGGTCACTATGTCTTTAGATTTATTTCACATTTATCACCAAGTGATGACCGCCTCTGTGGTTTAATGGTGAGACTTTCTGGCTACAGATCCGGAGGTCCTGGATTCTATCCTCAGCGCTTTAGTATTTTCTTTAAAGCAAGGGGTCTGAAATGAGGTCAGCTCAACCTCGCGAGGACAAATGAGGAGCAATTGAATTAAAGAGTAGAAGCTCCTGTCTAGTAAACTGAGAACAACGGCCGAAACTTTCATTGTGCTGACCACACGGCACCTTATATCCGCAGAAGTTGGCACAATCTTCGCCAACACGTGGAAACCGCTCGGTTGGTATGGCTCAATTGGTGGGCTGACGACATGAAGATATATCACAAAATTATAAGTAATCGGTGTCCACAGTATCGGTCCTGACAATGGAATTTAATTCAATTAAGTGAATAAAACACTAACAAAAAATCAGTCATTTGTGAAAAAATGTCCATTGAAATGAGACGCACCGGGATGGTATAGCGAGAGGTATGACATTGGCGCGCCAATACAACTGTCACAGGTCCAATTCCCACATCCAAGCTGTCCTTTTTCACTTAATTGAACATCTTTAGATATTTTAAAAACTTAAAAATATATTTTATTAATATTTCTGGACCATAAAAATGGCATCTTGGCTCTTTTAATAAAGCTTTTGTGTTCAACAAATAGATGGCCTTGAAACCTGACGAGAAATAAACATACTAGTGAAATTGCTGCAAAATTAATAGGTAAAAAAATACGGATGCTCCTTCTCTCTAGGAAAGGTATCGAACTTAAAATCGAGCGAACAAAAAATTATTGGGGTAAATTATTAGATTGTGATTTATATAAATCAAGCTCCTAGTAACGGATTATTAGATTATTAAAATAAAACATTATTTTTATGCAAATATTTTGATTGAATTTATTTTTAACGAAAATATATAAATATTAATATATTATGTATTTTAATGTCAAAGTATAAATAAAATAAAATGGAATATGTATTTTTCTAATATATTGAGAGAGAAATAAAGGAAGAGAAAATTGAATAAAGCTATGTGGGAACCTGACAGGTGAGAAAAATAGATATCAACAAATAAAACGAAAAAAAATTACAATCATACATCAAATGAAAGGTAAATAAATACGTTAAAAACTCAAATAGATGGTAGATAAAATATATAAAATACGATCAACAATATAACGGAAAATATATTATAAGCTTGTGAAATAATTTTAATAAACAGGACTAAAAACAAATAAAGGAAGATATTACACTCAAATAAGGTTTAGATAAAAAGACTTAAGGAATTGAAAAGATGGTAGGAAGAAAGAATATTTTTAAAAAAAGACGATTACGATTGATATAGCAGTACACAAAATAGATGAAGCTACCGATAAGCACATGTCATTTGTGAGTTAAGCTCTTTTACCTATCAAACCTTATTGAAGGATTTTCTCCGAAGCAAAAGAGAGAAACTTGGTCCTTTTGGTAAAGGGGGGTTGGGGAGAGAGAGAGAGAGAGAGAGAGAGAGAGAGACAGTGGGATTTTGAAGGGAGGTATCACGTGGTTTGGGAGATGAAAGTAGTGTTAGGTTAGAGTCGTGGAGGAATATTCTCCTTGAACCATAGAACAGATGGTGACGAGCGTTAAAGGTTGGTCTCTTGAAGCATCAATCTCTTCTTCCACTCTGCTAGGAAATAATCTATCAGGGAGCCCAGGCAACAAGCGCACGCATTCACACACAATTGAGACAAGAATTGTTGGCGGAACTTCTCTATAAGGAGATATTTTTGAAAGTGGGTGGGAGGGGGGGGAGATTATTTTCATTAGGTGACGTAGATACTGCTATAGTAGCGCTCTTATAATGTGTAATGATCCTATATATTATTTATGTTGTCAACATCCCTTTTTATCAACTAATACAAAGCCTACAGCGATGAATAAGGTATCAGTGGAAAGGATTTTTTTTACCGACTTCTGACATAGCATAGTCAGCTTATGTTAAACTACATTATTTGTTTAAAATATAAGTTAAAAGAAAAATCTAACAATATTTTTGTATCAACTACTGAAAATAAACTCTCTTTGCTATTTTGTGTATTCACTTCGCTAAGAATTTAATTTCAACAACCCAACAAAAGACTAAATTTTTTTTGGGAGAGGGAAGGTTGAATGTGCGAAAGTTTCGCAAGGGTTTACTGGGCTTTTATATTTCGCAGGTACTTTCAAATAACCAATGCTACTGTCCAATTTTCTTAGGAAGAGACATATGTGACAGCTAGCAAAGTCACAAGATCTACTTTCGTTCATTCATACTTTAAGTCATGTGATATTACTTTTGATATACACCACCAACACCTATAAAAATTGCACCAAAAATGTAACAAAATAATACAAAAAAGTTTGTATTTTTTTAAAGACCTTTCTTACTAAAATAAATCTGTAAGTGTCTAGGATCGAACCCGAAACGCCTGGTTCTGTAGCCAGGAACTCTTGACTATTAGACCACAGACGGTCGCATTAATCAGATACAAAAAGTAAGTAAAATTAATTTTTTTATAAGTTACATAACAAAATTATGGCAATTAGTTCTTTGTGACATAAATTTTGCTCCCATATTAATATAATTTAAATGAATATCAAATTGGTAAACATTTTAAGTTAGTCTAGTTTTGTTTGTGCACAAATTATTATCTACCTTTACGTGTGTCCACATATTTACACTATCAGTGTACTGTAGGGATAAGTAAAGTAGAATGTTGAGGAAATATAGCGGCATTTGCAGGAATTTAGATTGGAAAATCATTTAGGAAAATCCGTTCAAGTACATCCGACAGGGATTAGAACTCCAACCTTGTTTTCACCAGCATACCAGACAAAGCAAGATCAACACCATAGTCTGCTTGCCCTCTAATGCGGATAAGTTGAAATAAAAACGTCTACATCTTGGTATGTATAAAAAAATTTTAAATAAATCAGCACTGAATATATCTTGCCTTTCTATATATTTTTTATATCAAATGAAAATGTGTTTCTCTGCAATATATCGATGTGCTGATGTCAGGCCAAAGTGGAAAATATTGGACTAATAGAGAGAAAGTGTCAAGTGTGCGCTTTTTTTTTTTTTTTTTTTANTTTTTTTTTTTTTTTTTTTACTAATGGCTATAAAATAAAAACCTAGCGAACGTCACAAATACAACCATCTTTTTCATCATCAAACGTGCAAGGGGAGTAATGTTGGTTGCAGATGCGAGAGGCGAAACAGCTGACGAGAGAGGTTTAAACCATTTTAAAATCATAAATATTTATTTAAATGATAGTTAATAATTCAATAAGTTTTGACTTTTAAAATTTGAAAACCTTTTTATTTAAAAAAATACTTAGTAGCATTTTATACTTTGTAAATATACAGTAGAACGTCAATATAAAAAATCTGGATCTCCAAGAAAAAAATATTATTTATAAAAATAGCCACAGTGGTATTAATATTAGAAACATGGCTGCTAAAAACATTACCTCAACCCTTGTTTTAAAAAAATGGAGACTTTACCGTTGTTAGATTTTGGCCTGAGACCGTTACACACGTACAGGTATACCTGTGAGGTTTGCCTGTACAGGCGCGCCTGTCCGATATAACTGAACGTGTGGATGGCATTATTGTACAGTTATTTCGGCCTGCACAGGTGACCGGAGGGAATAGTCCATTTCATTCGATATATCTGCGTCGGAGTAAACTACGCAGGCGGCTCTGTTCAGTTGTTGCTGTTGTCACCGACACGTTCACTGATTAGATAAGTTTCATTCTTTCTTTATAAATTTATTGTTGTACACAATGACGGCATAGTGTTGCGGTAGCCACCGATCGTTCATAGAAGAGTTTATAGAAATTCACAAAGGTGAACAATGTCTGTAGAAAATTAAATCAAGAGACTACCATGACGATTAAAAATCTTAATATTGGTGTGAAAACTAAAAGAGTAAAGATTCCGCTGCCAACAAAGAAAGCGTTCTAAATAAAATCAACAGCAAACTGTGACCTGAAGAAGAAAAACTTTATCTTGTGGATGCACTAGCACATCCGGTATAACTGTACAGATATGCGTGTGTAGTGGCCTTTAATATTAGCAACAACAAAATAAAGTTTAGGTTCGTTGTTTAAATAAAGGGAAAATATTTATATCTTAGCACTGAGTTTTCGTAAGCATTCTGTTCATGCTTGTTGTTTAGTTTTTGGTTTGGATACTGTAATTTCGAAAATCTGGACACATCGATCATCCGGACTGGTTCGATCCACAATTAGTCCGAATTATCGACGCTCTATTGTAAATGGTTATTGTATTGTAGTAGTAAGGCAATATACCTTTATCGAGAAGAACATAGGTTAAGCTTCTCGTTAATATAATAGGGTTTACTAGCCTAAGGAAATTGTAGGGATACAAAGTAGAGTAGTTTTTTTCCCTTCATCTTATTATTTCATTTATTTTAATTTATTCCAGGTATTTAAAGTGCACTTTCTAAACCAACTGATTATCAGCACACGAATTATAAACTAACTTAAATCCAGGATGGACACAACATCCATCCCCCAGGTGATAATTCATCACTGTGAAAGAGTAAACCCACATTTCACCTATTATGCATTTTTCAGCCATGCCGGGAATCTAACCCGGTACCCTCAGCTCAGTGGATAGACATTCTACCGACTGAACTAAGGTGTCAGATCTTGTCTTCGTACCCGATGGGCTATATGCAAACGCTAATGGAGTAGGAATTGGGAAGGAAGGGATTTAGGTGTAATGTACCCACATTGGTATGGCGAGAGAATTAAGAAACCATTTATGATAAAACACGAAACACCTTATGTGCACTCGACCGGGGTGTGAACCTTGATCTCCCCTATGCACGGACATCCAGATCAGCACGAGAACGACGCGTTAGATGAGTAGAGTTGATATAACTAGAATTCAACAAACATTTGTCTGAAAAGAGGATTGTAAAACAAGAAAGAAAAAAAAATCCCATTGCCTGTGGTGGGATTGCGAGGCACAAAAGAAAGGTTAAGTGTTTTTGTGGGTTTTTATAGCATAACTTTTTTTTACCAAAATAAATAAAATATCTACCCAGTAGAAACCTAGAATTTTATTTTCTTCACATAGTGATATCCACAGTTGTTGAATATCTATCATGAGCATAGCGTCATTAGATAATAAATCATTTAAATTAAGAGTAAAAGTTGTTATTAAATTCCAGGATATGTTGACCCAGATATCCAACAACTGTTGAGGTCACCATGCGAAGAAAATTAATCTATGTTTCTACTGGGGGCTATATTTGATTTTTTTTAGCTTTAAAATGTTTTTTTATATAAAATCTGCAAAAACACTGACCCTTTTTCTTGCGTTCTATACAGTTCCATCTTAAAGACCCGAACATCCAGATCATAGTCAATAAGGTTTCTCATTACGCTAATCACACAAGTCTGCGTATCTTTGAAACTGATAGTTAATTACACTTGGCCGGTATTCGAACCCCGATCTCCAAGATGATGCTTTGGACCAGCTTACCAATGAAGTGGTTTTTCGCGGCTGTTGTTCTTGAGAATATGTGCACATATTTTAAATGTATTCCAGTATGTGAGTGCAAGACGTCTTTAAGTCCACATACGCCTTTTTTTTTCTCTCCAAAACGAGTGAAATTTTGGAGTGCACTTTCGTTCTATTGTAGCTTTCTTTGAAACAAATGTATACATGCTCAATACACGCCGTGTCAAAGGAAACTGTCGTAAACATGTTTTCTCTTTTCAGAATTATATTTTAGAATCTAAAGAAAAGTACAAGTAAAGTGTAATGTATTCTTCTTAGAGATGGCGGTATACACTTCTATCCTAACACGTAATATATTTATTATTTAGAATTTTGAAACTCAAGGGCAACATAAATTTTATCCTAAACCCATCTCGATGATATGATGGTCTAAATTTTATTAATTTTATAATGATAAAATTTCGCGACCCACTTAGCTTTATGGGGGAGGAGAGTATTTTACATTTAATTCCTTTCTTTTTTTTTTTGACGTGAATACGTCTTTAAATTTGCTACCATACGGGGGCAATCCAAAAAACCTAATGATAACAAAATC
>CABFWB010000123.1:475362-492352 GCA_902151455.1 Timema bartmani | reverse complement strand
AAAAAAAAAAAAAAAATGTGGTAGGTGAGAGTTAAGGAACGTCTACCTTTACCAAGACCTCCAAGGTTAGCCTAATCTACTTTGCATCAAATAATGTGGAATGTGGAAATCAAAACTGTCACCTTTTGCTTAGTACGCCTATTCTCTTACCACTGAGCTATCCAGGGGTCATCCCGTGGACAGGGTCATTATTCACTCTTATTTTAAGGCAGAGTGTGTGTAGCTTCGCTATTTAATCCACCATGATATGCACATTTGCCAATTTTCATTGTATATTTTGCACCATAAAGCCCTCCCGCGTCGAAGGTGGTTGCGTTATCTGATAACTTATGATCTCAATTGATCGTTCATTAGTAACTGACTATTTCTGTACGTCCTTCATGGACTCTAATTTAAAATATGAGTGAAGAATGATCCTAGGTACAGCAAGACTTCATGATAGATCAGTGGTAAGAGCGTTTGTGTCCAAAGCCAAAGGTCTTGGTTTCGATTTCTGTGACCAGGTGTCGTTTTCAATTTAAAGAATAAAATATTTAGATGCAGCCATAACCGTAGCAACAACTTTAATAGATTGTATATTTAATCCATAAATATGATAAAGTTTTAGTGCTATACTTTGAAACAAACCATTTTCAACACAAAACTGGTCTGAGAAATGTATTTACTGAGCAAGGGCAGCTAGTCTTTAGCAGAGTACTTTACTGATAGTTTCTTAACTAGAGTAGTCAAAAGCCGAAAGTAGCTTTAATGGAACGGCTTCCCAATCTTTGTAAGGAAACAGCTAAATTCAAATAGAAATAATAAGCCAATTTTATAAATGGTATTTTTACATGTATTAAACTATGTTGAAAATGTTTGATGAAAATTACTTGATATGTGGAGGGTAATAAAATAAACGCAATATAGGTTTATTCATAGTGGGAATGATTATTATATTTAAATATATTAATACAATTCTATTAACTGCCAGCAGAAGTATCCGGAGTTGTCTGGGGGTAATCATGCAATCCATTTCGTAGTTACCCCTGGCAATGATTTTCTTTGCCTCAAACCGACAGGAATTATGTCTTCATTTTATTTATTCCAACCCAGTATTTAATTAATTAAAAAATTAAATCCAGATTTTTAATTTCCGGCTTCGAGGTGTACATTTTAGTGCATACCCTTGTGTTCAGACCTTTGCTTGAGGCAGATATCACAAAATGAGAAACAAACAACTCTTTAGACATAAATATATATTTATATATATAAACATTTACATGGTAACATTTATATATATTAATATTAAATTACATAGATTATTACACATTTATATTTAAAGTCTAAAGAGTTGTTTGATTCTTAGTTCACTGGACTATATTTTGCAGTTAATATATATAATTATTTATACATATATATATATATATATGACCCATTTAAAAGTTTTATCAAATATATTGTCAAAGTGATACTAAATTTATGTTATCTGACAAATAGCCAATATAAAAATGTAAAAACTTAAGGACCGGCTACACGGAGCCACACCGCACCGCATCGGCGCGGATGAATAGTCGAGAGAGCATTGCTCCGCACTTTTGCTGTGCGGTACGGACCGTGTAGCCACCTACCACCAGAAATAAGTGTTCGGGAGCTTCCGAACTTTTTTTTCATGGTAAAACTAGGCATTTTTTTCGCAACCGTGTCACGTGTGACGCTTTAGTCATTGTTTCCAACATTACGTGCAAGATAAACAATATTATATACAACAACTTATTGAACAACAAACATTCTTCTTAATTATTAGCTAACTTAAAACTTTATTCTTCGTAATTAATAGTTAACTTAATTCTATGAAAATAGGTGAAAACCTCTGCAAGTAAAAATAAAAATAAAAACTTATTTTGTAATAGAAATCAGTCTATAAAGAATATAAAAATGATTAGAAAATGCGATGCGGTGCGGGTCGGCTCCTGTAGCCATACCTTTATACTCTTAAAAATAATTCAAGATACTGGCTTAAAGTAGTCATACAAAAATCACAATAGAAACATTTAATAGATATTTTGTGAAATTAGCATATTGAGATCATTACTTAGCTATTTAAATATATTCTGTATGTGTATCAAATCCGAATACAAAAAATGATGCCTTAACAATAGATTTTAGTCGAAGTGAGTAAGACAATGAAATGAAGAAACCATTAATAAAATTTCCAACAATTGGAAATTGCCTCATGTGTCTAATTACCATGTGCACTTCCTTGAATTTATATATATTATATATTAAAATATATTATAATCTTACATTTATATTTCATAATTTAAAATTTAAAATCATAAATAAGAGAAATAACTTATTTACAAACATGTTTCACGCAAATTGTCATAGTTCTGGGATCAAAGTAAAGAGTTGTAAGCACATAGCCATATTTAAAAAAAATAGCAATATTTGATAGTAAAATAATTGTTTTAATGGTTTTGAAGCCGTGTAAAGCGAGAAATTGCTACGCAGACGTTCAGCTTTATCATAATATTTAATTCGACGATGGATTGTTTCAAAATAATCTTCACGACAAAATAAAATCGAGTTATTCTAATAGATTTTTTCCCTTACAACCCTATATTTTGAGTTTTACTAATATACATTTTTTTAAATAGTAATTATGATTTTGTTGGTAAGGAGAAATTTAAGATTTGATTATTAATAAAGAAAACTTTGAATATTAATATTCAAACTTTTCTTTCTTAATTATCTAATAAAAATATTATTAGCTCATATTTAACAACTTTTTAAGCATATTTGTGTTGATACTAGACTTGTATTCATTTAAAAGGCTTTATATTTAGCCTTTCTCTAAAAAACACAGTAAATTGTTTATTGGCTCACAATAGAATATTTGAATATATTTTAGAACTAAAAGCGAGTTTTCCTCTTTACCTTGAGATAAGAAATTCCGTAGTTTTCTGTCCCCTCATTCTCACTGACATGACATTGGTGGTTGTAAATGAAGGGCGAAAGGGAGAATAAGCTTAAACAGAAAAGATAAGTGGATCTATAAACGACACAAACGATTGTATTTTAAACCATGCACAGCAAATTGTATTATATCGCTGATCGAGGCTTCCACCTAAAGGTGGGGATGAAGAAAGAGTTTTTGCCATTTTTATAGCAAAACTTTTTTTTTGCCAAAATAAATAAAATATTTAATCATTAAACACATAAGCTTAGTTATCTTAAGATGGTGAATATTTGTCATGAGCTTAGAGGAATTAGATGACAAACTTTTTAAATTTGGATAAAAAGTTGTCATTTAATTCCAGGATAGCATTGACCGGTATTTAATAACTGTTGATATCTCCGCGCGAAGATAGCTAGACTCTATGTTTGTGCCAAAGCAATATTTTATTTATTTTTATCTAAATTTTGATTTTAAAAAACCCTGAGAAAACACCAATTCATTCTGGCGTTCCTTGCATCCCCGCCTTAACAGCTACAGCTTAGTTTTCACCATCCAAAACTAGAATGGAAAATAACTTTACCACCATGTGCTAAAATCAAGAATATAACTACAATATTTTTGGTTATTTTTTGCCAATCAATATAAAAAAAATTGCAGTTGGAAAAAAGTGTACCGTAATCATTGCAACGGTGAACTCATACATAATATCATAATATTAAGGGAGTCCCTTTCTTGTAAGACTTTGAAAAACGGCACGAGACTTTTCCATTTGGTTTTTTTATATGGGCACGCGCAGAGCTAACGGGATCTTATTCAATTCTTGGAGACGGGAAACATCTTCATCCGCTCTGCCTTGATTCTCTTTTTTTAATTTTTCATTTCTCACCCATCCTTATTTTGGGAGGGGGGGAGAGTATTGTTCCTCATCTGCTCCTTCACTTTCGTTGGTTTTTGTCGTCTTGAAAGACGAGAAGTTCAGACACACCCACCACCATAATCTTCGGCACACGTCCCATCCGAACGAACCACGCCCCTCAGCAGGATGTTCAAGGAAGGACGACACCATTCATATTAAAACTATATGTGTAACCTTGAAAGACTATCGTCTTCAGCCCCTCTGTAGAGGACGACGTCCATTCAACTAAACACAGATGGTTTTCGTGTCAGGAAGGAAATATTCCAAGTTGAATCTTAACGGTGTTTCAATTTTTTTCTATTCTTTGTTTAATCTTCTACCAATCCATAAAAATATACTGATTATTGTGACCAATATTTGTGTGTCTTCCTACATTCTCCACATTAGTAATTTTTGATCTAATGGATAGATTTAATTAAAATTAGGTAAAAGTATTGGGAAAACCTTTGATACCACCATTTAATGGTTTTATAACATCATCATGGCGTCCGAATTTCCCAGTGATTTTGATTTTATTCAAGCTTGTAGCTAAAAATACAGTTAATATTAAAATAATTAATGTTTTTCATAACTAGTAATTATAAGAAGAAGCTTACGTCTTTTTTCTGATCTAGTTGATTTACAACACAATACATAAATTATTATTTACGGGAGTCAGGATCTTACTACTCATCTAGGCTGCCAGTATATATAGAATAGGGATGAGAAATATAAAATTTGTATCAAATGTACCCACAATTGACCTTTTATCTAAAATATATTTTTACTATGGGCCCCTCAAACCTGTCAATTTTTGATAGTTTTTTTTTCTCCACTACATCGTGCGACCAAGCGTTCGGGCTGTAAACACTTAACTACGCTAGTGGGGTAGGATTGAAGAAGGTAAAATGTATTCAGGAAATTCATCCGCGTGTGCGTTGAGGGAAAGTGAGATTACATAAAGGAAAAAAAGCACGGTCAATATACGGGCGGGATTCTAACCCTGACATACCCATCCACGACAATCCAGGACATAGCGAGAGTTACGTCTTAGACCATGTGACCAATTATATTGGTAGTTTGTAAATTAATTGGATTTGTCCTCTGTTTGTTATATTTTATTTTAGATTTGTTGCTATCCACAAAAGTGGTCACGTTGTTTAAGGCATAAATATTGCAGCCTACTGGATTGTCATTGAAGGGGAGGTCAAGGTTTGAATCTCAGTTAGATGTAGTGCGATGGTTTTCCACATTTTGGGATTGTCCGTTGGCGTTTTTTTTCCCTTTCCACGCCATTGAGCGTGCACTACCCTCTAAAAGCCTTTAAAAACCTTGGTGTTAAAAGTAATCATTACAAAATAAGAATGGTTTTGAATAATATATTCACTCATTAAACTTAAAAAAAGCAATAGCATCGAAGACATGACATTCAAAAGTTGATGAACCAAAAAAAACACTTAAATCAGTGTCAGATTAATTTTGTATATTAATATACAGACTCAATAAAATAACCAAGTTTTAATAATAAGCCAATATTAAATTTATTTTATTTTATTAATATAAAATGGATTAATTATAGTATTATAAATGTGTGCGTAAATTTTTAATCTCACCTCGTGTTGCAAAGAAGTTTAAGGAGGCTGCGTCAAATTGGCTTCAGGGGGTTCGCGGTATGGGAAAGTATATGAACCACTGCCCTATATGATTAAAAACCTTACATTTTGAATTATATTATTTAATTAAAATTCATTAAAATATTAAATTAGTCTAATTTCACGAACGTTACAGGTGAATTAGAATAATTATAAAATCAAAGTAGGTTAATAAAACAGTAATATACCTTTCTACTTAAAAAAAATATTTTTAATAGGAATAAAAAATTTAATCCCATTGAGGATTTATTTAAGAGTGTTGAATTTTAAACTACCATTCCTATAAAATGTTCTAGTGTGTGGGATGTCCTCTCAAAGAGGTGGCACCCATACACTTTAAATAAATAGTTATATTATGTTTTAGTTAAATTTCAAAGGGAAGTGATTCTATGTAATTACTGACTGAGCACATAGAAAAAAGTTCATTTTCATCCGTAAAATATAACACTGAAATTTTAGTTTTAAATTATATTATGTTCATTAACCTACTAGATGTTTTGTATTTACAAATTTGTTGAATTTCATCTTTAAGACTTTGAAATATTATCATACATACACCAATAAACATTTCATGACCTTATTTCCGTACCAGTTTATTAATATGTTAAAATATATTTCCATTTATCTTCATTGAAAGTGGCACAGAATTCTATGAAAAGGAATATGACCAATACTGAGTAGACTGAAAAACAAATAGTTATTTAAAATTAAATTAAAATATTAACGTTCATCCCCGAATTTGAGTTTTTTTATATTGGTATTAATTCCTGCAGTTTTTGTGTTTATATTCCTTATATAAATAAATATATATATATATATATATGTTTATGATATTTGTATACTTATTTTTGAGTGAAATTATTTACTACCACATAATTTCACAGTAAATCTAATACACTAACTTAAATTATTTTATATATTATTAACTACATATTGATGTAAGATTTAACCAATATCTTTAATAAAACTAAGTTGCTACCTTCAAAAGTCTAATTTTATATGATTGACAGTTAGTGGTTAGTGAAAAATTGACGAATAACATAAATTGTATTGAATAAAATAAGTATTTTAAATTAATAAAACCACATATTTATAGTGGTGTGCTTACAATATTCAGAGGTCTGAATTTAGAATAAGACCATTTAAATTAAACTAGAAACTATATGGATATTAACATAATATATTTTGTTAATTTTATAAAAAAATACAATTCCAACGGAAATTATTTAAAATTATCTCTAAAGCAAGCAAGATAATAAAGAGCTTCGCAGAAATACGAACACCGATGGTTTTCATTCAACACCTTTACTGATTTATCATCGATTTGCATTTCCTGCTCTAAACGACTCCTCGAAATTCAAACATTTGGTCATTTTATGAGTGAAACCTCTGTTTATGAATTACGTTATTTGTTGGAACATAGCACACACGCTGTTTTCACAAAGTCAAACACAGCCTTCAAACACAGCTGCATGAAGTATATTGACATCTGAGCTCTGCAAGAATTCCAGAGTGGGTTAAGTTTCTAGATACTAATTTATAAAATATAGACCAGCTTTATTAAATTATATGGGGTTTAAATGCGTAATGGATTACAAAATATTTCCAAATTATGTTTTTACTCATTTTACAAAAATAGGAGCTAAATTTATTACTAAAAATGACACTTTTGCAAGATTTTGAATTTGTCTCCATAACATTTGGAAGTCTTGAATAGTTGATGTAATATAGACCACTCTAGCCTCGGGTGGGTCCATTGGAAAGGGTAAACTGCCATTTATTGATACAGAGAAGATATCACTTGACGATGATAACGCTTTCCACCCACGCTTCAACAAGGCATTCCTCTACATTCTTCCATAAAAACACTCCAAACTCGCCATGCCGTTAATCTTCCTTATGAAGGTTGTCACAGCCTTCAATTTTCCCTCACGTACACATGCATAGATATCCGGCAACAACGCTCAAAACAGCATAATAAATTAAATCCAGGCTGAGTTATAACCAGTTACAAATATTAATTAATATATTAATTAGATTTTGGATACAATAATAGTATAAACACATGGTTTAAAACTAAGCCAAATATCCACTTCTTTTAACAAACATTTATAATCTGATTTACAAATTGTAGATTGCCAACAAAATAAAATTATTTTAGTATGAAATATATTATCAACATATAACTAGGCTACTTTATTTTATTTTTGAATTAAACGAGTATTTCACAATAAAACCTTATGTAATGAATGTGTGTCAAACAACTAAAATTAAAATTAAATTGTTGAAATATTATTTGTCATAGACTGCTTATTATTATGTATTAAAATAAAATTTCAATTTTCATATATTATTATGTGTGATAAAAATAAAGTCCGTATCCATTAATGTTTCCGATCGTGTAAATCAAGCTTTCCACACGTGGGACAGTTGTCGTGGGTGATGTACTAAATATCTCGCAAGAACGTCGACCTCCGATTACGTGAGTGTCAGTTTGCCATTGGACAAACACAGAGGGTGAAATAACGTAACTTTTATGGCCACCTTTGCGTGCCATTTACGCACAATACACACACAGCTGGCGCACTAGTAAAATATCGGTTTAATGGATGAGGTTGGTTTCACCACTTTGACATCTGAAGATGTCTCTTGGGAAAAGGTATTGACGGGCGTGGTAGGCAACCATACATAACAATAAGCCTTGCAAGTTGCATAGCTTTACAAATACACAGGATGCATGGAGAAACGGAGAGCCTAGCGGGTTATAAGTGGCTTATATCCAAAACTAGAGTTAATTAAATATCTATATGTTTATTAATTAATTAGGTTAGAACACTATAATGTGTTTCATATTGATAGGAATCCATAGAGGCTACCATTTTCAACACATTATCCAACATTTTCATTTGATTACAATTTTTATGTGTCTGTCTACTGAGTTAATTAGTTTCCGAGCATAATTTTACTTAGAGTGCATGCGCAAGTGATAAATCCAGTAATAAATAAATATTCTGGTACTTTTTTGAAAAGTAACTGAAGTGGCCAAGGGAAAATAATATCGAGAAGAAGAGTATTTAATTGGTCTAAAAAGAAGTAGTGTAAATACATTTTTTATAGCGGGAAACTTAAAATGCGATTCTACCTGCCTTTTGATTTCATCTTAAAATCATAAACTTTACATTGAGTTAACTATGTTTTACATTCATTTCCAACCAAACATTTTAAGACCCCCCCCCTTCCCCTAGGGTTTGTTAAAATTATTATTTAAAATATAAATACATAACAATATAAGTTTTGATACCTTATTTTCTGGACTAGTTATTTTAAATATGTACCCATCCTATATTTAAATATCAATATCAACTATCGAGTGAAATGTATGTATTAAAATAATAAAATCATCATCTAATAAATTTATTTTCTTTCACAATTCTAATTTTGTTACTAAAATACGAGAGAAACAATAAGGTAAACCCTTAGTTTTTAATTATTCCAGCTTAGATCATAAACTTAAAATCTAGTTTAAAATATTTAGAGAAATTAAATAACTTTTAATGATATAATATTTTATCATTGAAATTTTAAAATTGAGTTCTTCATTATTTAATGCATAGTATGTGAAACCTTTACTCAGAATATCAATCTTGAGTAGTTTATGTATAATTAAATGTAAAATTATTAAAAGTGAATTATTGGTGATTTAAAATAGTAGAGTGAGAAATCTTAACTCATGAATCTACAGCATGATTTAGATAGAAAGGAACCATTTTTGACAGTTTTAAATTACTGAGACAACCTAAATAAATAATTATAGGCCTATATATACATTTATACTGCCTCTGTGGCCTAGTGGTCCAAGATCTTGGCTACAGATCTAGAGGTTCCGGGTTCAATCCTCGGTGCTTTTAGATTGTTATGTGAAGCTGTGGGTCTGAAACGGGGTCAAACTCAGCCCTGTGAGGACAAATGAGGAGTTACTTGAACGAAAAATTAGAAGCAACAGTCTATAAAACTGAGATTAGCGGCCAAAGGGTTCAATGTGCTGATCACATGACCATCTTTATCCGAAAAACTTGGCACTATTATCACCAACAGATGACGGCTTCTGGATCAGTATGTCTCGATTACAAGCTGAAGCCATAGAGTATGTCAAATCATGTAATCTCTAGATGTTATTTTTCATAGATAATAAAAATACCTAACAAATAATAATAATAATAACAAAAAACTAATATGATAAAAATTATAAATATTTTGTTTTGTTTGGCATTACGTATTAATAACCGTTCAGGTTATACATATGTTAAATAATCACGCTAAAGTGTTAAGAGACAATAAAGGTTAAATTCAAATGAAGTGTACCCATATTTGGTCATAAGTAGAGTGTAAAACTAATTATGAAGAACCACCATCAAGTGGGATTCGAACTATTATTTCTCCATCACCGGTGGATCATCAATAAAATCTGTATTAATATTCAACCAAACACACACAAAATTATAGTAAACTCTCCTTACTAAACTTAAAAAATGTGTTTAAAAAATCAGTGGTTTATTATATTACTAAAATTACGTCACAGACCCATCGACTACCGAAACGGGTGCTATCAATGTTGACTGATTTTTAATTTATTTTTTGTATTTTCTTAACGTTCCTTCCTAACAGAATCATACGATATTTTTTAAAACAATCCATTAGTTATATAATGGTAGTTCTTCGCTTTGGTTTTTTTTACAATTGTATAACACAGTATATTTGTTTTTGAGATAAAATTAGTTCATAGGTATTTTACTGATGGTTAATTTTTAAAAAATTGAGATATATTATAAATGGCTCCGATGATTTAATTCAAATTGGGTCGTCTATCTGGTAGTTTTTTAGGATAAAAATAATTTTACCTACTTATTTTTCATAATTTTCATTTATTAGTAGTTTACTCATGACTGATTTTCTTCAAAATTGGCATCAGGGACTATTTTACTTGATCAATAGTAGATAATAATAATTATAATAATAATATTATATAATTATTTTTAAAAAAATGGTAGTGTAGTTATGACAAATAATAGAAGGTTTGAAATTTTCAAAATTGCTCTTAAAGTCTGAGTTAAAAATGGGTAACTAGGAATAGTTTTTTTATGATAAATAAGAATATATTTTTATTCTTAAAATTACAAATAATCACAGATTTGTTAATAAATCAATTATGTTTAAATTTTTGAAATTTGTTAAAAATATTTGAACAATTTGGCAAAGAATTTATATGTAACAACTGTTTATCGTGACAAACAAGATAATTTGCTTATTTTTATGATGGAAACTTACTCAATGGTAGTTGGCTGAAAACCTATTTTTGAAAATTTTCTTCGATGCTACACAATATGAAAAAATTTGTACGATGCTGTAATAACATTTATTTATCAAAATAAACTTTTTAAATATATTTAGGCGATACTAGAAGCTTTAGAGTATACTAAATAGATATATAATTTAAAATATTACAATATATTGTTAGACTAACACATTTTCTGGAGTTCATCTCTACTATAATAACTACCAGTTCTTCTGTCGTTACGAAAAAATCTCGAAACCCAGAAGACCTAAAAGGCTGAAACTTTTCAGGCAGCTCCTAACCAAAAAGTATGCAAAAATACGGTATGACTGAAAATTACACGTGGGAGCCCCAAGATATAAAATTTCTAAGTAACCAAAGTCCAAAAACTCTCAAAGCCCAGAAAAGTCAGGAAGCTTACATTTGGCAGACAGGTATCCCCTAGCCCATAAGATTGCAGTAATACTTGGTGACAGAAAAATCCAAAAATCTAAGTCGAAAATATCTCGAAGCTCAGATATAAATAGCTGAAATTTTGCAGAGAAGTAAAACCTATTCCCAAAGAGGTGCAGAAATTTGTGATGAAAGAAAATTCCTAACGGACTCCCCAAAATGTGGGGAAAGGACTTTCTTGAAAAACAAAGTCAAAATACACTAGAAGCCTAGTAGAATTAGGAGGCTGATATTTTTCAGGGAGGTATCTCCTAATCCAAAAGATGTGGGAACTCATGTGGCCCAAAATTCCAATGAGAGGGCCCCAAGTAGATTTTTAACAAAGTAGAAAAACACCTCAAATGTCAGAAGGCTTAGGAAGCTGAAGTTTTGCAGGTGGATAGCCCCTATAAGGGTGCAATACTGTATTGGTGTAAATACATTCCAATGAGGGACTTCCCAAAAACTAAAGGGTCTAGGAATATTTAGTGACAAAAAAAATTGAGTCCTTATTCAACCTCCCTCCCCCCACCCTAAATATAGGGGTTAAGTTGTTCCAGAAAAATAAGGTAAGAATACTGTCGAAGCTTGGTAGACCTAGGAAGCTGTCATTTCAGGCTATTAGCCCTTACTCAAAAGGGTGCAGGAATACGTGGTGGGCAGAAATTCCTACGAGGGACCCCAAAATGTTTTAAAATAAAGTTGAAAATATCTCAAGGGCCAGAAGACCTAGAAAGGTGAAATTTTGCAAGAAGATAGCCCATAATAAAAAAAAAGGGAGCAGGAATACTTGGTGACTGAAAATTCACATAGGGTTTCCAAAACACTAAAGGATATACATAAATAATGTTGTTTTTAATAATGAAATCTTCAAATGAGGAACAGTTTCACACTTTAATTGGATTAAGTATTTGATCTAACATAAAATCTTTAATTGAACTGCAGCTCGCAGATTTTGAGAGTCATTAAAAATTAATCCAATTCGCAATAATTGTTTAACAAAGGCCACTGGGACACATTACATAACCAGAAATGAAGCCATTGATTTTTAAAACGGTATTAAGCTATTTGAGATATATTTATTAGTCTACTAAATACTAAATCATATTTTAGAAATCATTAAAAGCAGAAGGCATGTCTATCCATATTAGTTTATCACCAATCGTTTAATCAAACCATCTCAAAACGAATTAAAATATAAATGATGAATAGTTTTCTCTAAAGTGCCAAATGTCCTTTTTACCGAATAAGGATAACTTATCAATTTAAATTTAAACATACGCCTTTTATTTTTAGAGCTGGATATTTTAATGATGACTCTTCAAAGCAAAATAATCAATAAAAATATTTCTTCATTTTTAATTCGCCGAAACAGTATAACGAGTACCATCTCATCCTAGAGCCATTAACAAACTACTTCGAGTGTTGAGAAGTAGAAATATTAAATCGTTTAGAATCCAAACGCACCGCCTGAATTCTGAACGAGCCGTAAAAGACCATTCATCAATTTTTTACCTCTCCGTCTGTCCATGGTTACGGGTTGGTGTTGGATCAATTTAAACACCTTAAATGACTTAACGGGCAGGAGACTTGTATAATATTAAAGCCTTCAGGTCATTGATCGAAGTCTTTGAAATATTAAAATCTATATTTTTAATGAAGCTTATATTTCGTACCTATGCACAAGATAATTATAGCATGATTATAAACAAACGAGTATAAAATAATAATTTAACTTGGACCCTGAGCATAATATTTCCAGTAGTTCTTAGTGGTTACTATACTTTGTACCTGATGGTAAATAAAATTATTTAGAAAAAAAAAATTAAATATGTTGCTGACACAGGTGATTCTATAAACATATTGGTGCTGAACCGTTATTGTTACTTTTTAATACATAAAGATTATAGGGACGGATTTCAAATGTATAGTTCAAGCCCGATGATTATTGTATATTAACATGTAATATACTTAAAACTTTAAATTTTAGGTTTAATATTATTTTTTAAATATAAATAGCGGTGAAATTAGCTCTTTTACAACGACGTTTCAAACGAAATGTCTTATCTGTGAGATCAAAATAAATGGTTATAAGCTTAATTTAGAATTGCTCAAACATATAAATTCAATTTATTAATAGGGATGCAACGGTAGTGGATGACAGCCAATCACATGAATAAATAATTATATATTTAATTTTATTTTTCTATATGTGTATCATCCTATAACATTGATAATGTCACCAACTATGTACGGTAGACTCTGTCGAGCAGCACATTTGATAATAAGAACAAATATAATTATCTTATTTAAGTAGCGATTAATTTGTTTTATCAAAGAACAGAACAAAAATATAACATTACTTTAGTTAATCAAACCGTTTGTGTATTGCAAAATGCAATAAAAGACATAACCCTTCCACCATCTCTCCTTCAAACAGACAAGATATAATTATGTAATAAAGACCTTTTCTAGCTCCGGCCTCGATCGTAAAATATGCAAGCTGCTTTAAAACCATGTCTTAAGTATAGCATACCGCAAGGGTTGAGCCAGCAAGTTTCCACTTCACAACCTCGACGAAGTGTATATTGAAATCAATGAACCGTTAAAACTTATTCAAGTTGCAGCATAAATGTAGATCCCAAAGCACCTATGAATTTTTATGACAATTCTAAGTAGACTCACGCGTCCATCACAGACTCTAACATAAGCAATGAAACACCCGATGAACGTTCGATAGCTTGGTGATACGGTGTTGGTCTACTATGCCAGACTCTTGACTTCGATTTCCGCACACAGTATTCATTTTTAAAAATATATATCTAAAATACAATTTTAATATAATTAAGAATTATTTTAGCGGTATCTAAGCTTAAGAACTGCAATTCATATTATAGATACAAAGGTATCACTTAGGTTGTAACCTTAAAATTAATACTGGTGTTTGGTAAGTATAACTGACATGTGGGTGTTTAAAATTGTATGGTTCCCACATCGATCGATATGCAGACCAAATGTAAGACTCATGTAGTTTTGTTTGTTGTTAACGAGAAGGTTGAGATTAAAAATCCCGGCAAAGTGTACCCAGGATGAACTTTACTAAAATATTTCCCACTCTACTTCCACGAAAATACGAGTATATTTCTTGTAAATTCTACCTTCCTAAATCCTAACTAATTAGCATAGCTAAAATGCGTTTAGTCATATGAGTAATAAGAGGTAGTCGGGGTGTAGGGTGTGTAGATGTATTATTTGTGTAATGGTTCTATTCACTATCCAGGTTTTAATCTTTAAAAGTGGGCCTGTTTATTAATTGCTCTCAAATTACGGGTTGAGCTACCTATCTCTCTCGTAAGAAAATAAGGTCATTATTATGGATCAATTGCAATTTAAAATAATCGGCATATCAAAACCTTAAAATAAATCTACCTTAACATTATCTGCGGTGCAAAATTTCTAAATTTTGGGCACAAAAACTCCTAGACATCATATGTACTCTGAGCTAATTATTTACATGTTCAACCAGTAACGAAGACTTGCAAAAGTAACCTATCCTTTGGAGTACTTACAAGCATGCCATCCTGCAATTAGGCCGATAACGATGTCCATTGGCTGGTTGGTTCGGCATAGTCTTGTTTTTACCACTAATAATTGTTTCACTATTCCAAAAACTAATTATCTCCGGCTATGAGCTAGTTTTGTTGAAGATTGGTACAAACTATCAGTACATGAACCTCTTAAAGTTGTACACTTTTGGGCTATCTACAATTAAAAACTCCAACGGGGTTGTGATAAAGATATGAGAGTATACCCGTATTTGCGTGGAGGGGGATTGGGAAACAAACGAGGAAAAAAAATCCTGATTACATTAACTGGGATTTAAACCCTAACCCTTGTATCACCGGCCAACCAGACAAGACAATTTTGATGTTTTGACAACGTGTCAACGGACGCGGGTAGTAACCTAAGAAAACACGATTACGAGGATGAATTTCAATTAATCGTGGAAATACTCGCGTGCAATACACTTCAGTGGTCAAGTTAATAATGTCATCACTTTCGCAATGGACTGGATTGATGGTGAATGGGAGGTTGGGGTTTGATACCAGATTGAGTGTACAGGAAGATATTTCCTAAATTGTTTCCGCCAGTCGGGCGTACTGAGGGTGAATTTAGTTCAATGGTTTTACACTCTCACTCCACGCAACCCCACAAGTAAACTTCCTCTAAATTATACATTGAGATAATTAGTACGCATGCATATATTCCAGATTGGTAGTAAGACGTGGTTCTAAAAAAAGAGGTCAACTAAAAAAAAAGTGGGTGGTAGAACAACCTAAAGTGTAGCCGTTGGAAAGGAACCAAAGCTTAAACACCAGAATAATTATATTCCATTTTTCGTCACGTTTTAATACCAGTTTGGCTTAGCCCTATGCGCAAATATGTATTTATTATTTATTATTTAGCACCGCGTCTTACTACCCGTTCGGGTTATACGCTTAAGTACTAATTACGCTAATGGATTAGGAATTGGGAAGGTTGAATAGAGGAAGTGAACCCGCATTTGCGTGGAGGGAGAGTGGAAAACCATTTAGGAAAAACCACCCCCAGTTCACCCGACCGAGATTCGAACCTCGATCTCCCCGTCCTCGGCAGTCGGGCTCAACACGACTAGCGCGTTAGCCAACTACGCCACAAAGGCGGGTTTTATGTATATAGAGGGCGAGCGTTGGCCGTGTGAACAGCCAGTAACTAATACTAATATGGTTATGAAATCAAAAACTCGTAGGTCCCAGGTGCTAACAACACCTCGGCTGGTCCCAAGCCTCAAGGACGTGTTCGCGGCGCTAGTGACGATAAGTCTAATGACGGCTGCCGGGTAATGAAGGGTTGCAATGACCTCTACCAACGATGTTCGGTCAGTGGAATGGCGGGAGAGGAGGGGTACCCCCGAGGGGTTCCTAGCACCAGGGAGTGTATGGAGAGGCCTGGGAGCCCTCGAGGTCTGCTGCGGCACGCGCCTTCACTGGCGGGAGCCTGTATTCCCAGCGTCTGGTGAGTGGGCCCTCAACACACGGTCATAAAGTTTGATGGACGCCCCAAATGTCCTATACCAGGGGGACGAGATATGATTATCTTGGCAAGCAGTACACATTGTTGTACAAAGTTTTTATATAGGTCAGAAAAATTAAATAAAATCTCCTTTTGAAAAAAATCGAGCAGAGCTATTATTGGTGCCTTAGTACCATCATCATAATCATCACAAATTAGTGATTTATTTGGTTTCTTGTGAAGTCCAAAAGCATGATATTTCTAAAATATTATTTATAACATTTCAGAAGTATCGTTTTAATAGGTTTCCTAAAAATGCCTTTAACTATTATACTATCTCATTTTTTTTACAATTACTACTATAGTTATAATATATCATAATAATTAACAAGAATGGTGATTAATTACACCAATTGTCCATTTTGATATTCAAAATTTATCTGACAATGTGAAAGAATTTCTCCGAAAATTTTCGAAATATAAATCTCACGCTTTCCAAAAGGTTCGCTTGTCCTGACCTTTATTTTGAACGACACACGAAATAATATTAACAGTCCATCGACGAACCAAAGGTAAAGGTGGCTGGGTGAAGAGAAGGGGGGGGGGGGGGCGTGTAGTTTCCTCCCCAACTCGCAGACAACAAATAAGTTTAATAGGAGGAAATAAAACCCAAACGGCTGGTGGGGGGT
>CABFWB010000123.1:442012-475331 GCA_902151455.1 Timema bartmani | reverse complement strand
GGGGGGGGGGGGAGCGTGTAGTTTCCTCCCCAACTCGCAGACCACAAATAAGTTTAATACGAGTAAATAAAACCCAAATCGTCTGTCGAGTGTTCTCGTAAATAGAACCCATATCATTTTTCAAGTGTTCTATTATTATCTCAATCTCAAAATAGATTGGTTTGCTTGTGATGGTGAGATAAGGGTTTGAATCGTAGTCAGGTATACTGAGGATGGTTTCACACTATTCTTCAATGAAAATGGGGGAACATTTTCTCTTAACTTCTACCTTCATCATTCATTTTCAGTTACCGTAATTAATAATGTGTATAACCCAATCGGTTAATTAGTTGCGATGGAGAAAAAATAAGTTTAAAAAAACGCATAAAGCATAAAACGAAGTAGATCTATAATAAATACAGCACTGAAAATATATTTAATTGATATGCTATATCTATCTAGTAGGCTTACTATTTGATATTCAAAAGTTATTCCAGCATTCACATTAAAAGGGCCCCGAAAATAATCAATTGGAAGAAAATACATGAAATATCATCATTGTATATTATGTCCCCTTTCCTTCTCCTGAGTAAATCTCTTTATTCATCACCACTGTATATATAAGTGTATTACCAGATATACTTTCTTTCCATCTTCAAAAAAGATATCTCATTTGAACGCTGATACTTTGTTAGTAAATTTAATTTGGGGGAAATAAGCATTTTTTCAAGGTGGTATGAGAAGTTTAGGGAAATCCAAACCTCCCCTATCCCTTTATTGTGAAATTTTGACACAACCAATACTTACGATTTACAGGCCACTTACAAATTTAATTTAAGAAAATACATTCTACCAAATCCCCTTAGTACCAAAAGAGCACTGTGAAAAAAAAAAACGCGCCAGAGGTTATATGGTCTGCAGTGGTTTTCAACCATTTTTTGATCGTGTGCCCCTAGATACAATTTTTTTTCAACTTTGTCTACCCAAATTTATTGATACATGACACAAGTTATACTTATTTTGTACTCTACATCCAAAATATCTTTGTTTATGTTTTAAATGAGAAATAAGTTTATATATGTGAATATACGTATGTTTAAATGTACGTACCCCCTAAGATGTCTTCACGTACACACGCAGGTATTCGTATCCCAAGTTGAACACAGCTGGAAGGCATTAGACTTGCAATATACAAGATAAAAAATGATGTGTAGTTTAATATTCAAGTCTTGGCAGGGAGTAATAGAGTTGGTTCCCCAACAGTGATTTATTACAGTAGTTTACTCATCCGCTCTCTAAGTTTATGTAATGGATATAATGGAATCACAACCGGCATGTAATAGATTTATCTATGTTACCATTCCAATCCATACTTATAAAAAAATTAACCGTTTATAAACTTTGCAATGAACGTAAACGACTAGTAATAAATATGAATAATTAATTAAGGAAAAGCCCCAATTTTATTTAATAGAAGTAATTTTTTCAGCCATGTCAGTAGTCGAACTCAAGGCCCTCAACACACTGTCAACTGAGCTAAGACTCATATCCCGTATTAAGGATGTTTTTAACCAAATGGTTTCCCACTCTCCCTACACACAAATACGAGTATTTTCCCCCATGATTTATACCTTAGTCCACCTAATCCCAGTTAGTGTATGTAAACGCATTCAGCCCGGATGGGTAGTAAGACACGGTGGAAACCAATCAAACAATTAGGCTAAAAGGTCAGACTTTATCTCCAATTTGTTAGTTCTACAGTCCTAGAGTCTTCCAAACAACTGATCACCCTGGATGATCGTGTGACAGTGGATTCTCTATAAATCTCCCTTCTCCGCACGAAAGTGAAATTACGTAGGGGCAGGCCCGAAATCCTCTCTCCATCTCTCTTTATATATAGAGAGAGGTATATATATATTTTTTGTGTACCTGGTCTGGGGCCCGGGGGCAGACGAAATGAGGCACGGGCTGCCACAGAAGGATCCTCCGCGCTGATCCCAGCTATGGATCAACCGGGGCACGCCTCGTCGTACAGTCTGACCAAAAGCAAATATTTCCTAGAAATAATCTCGATCACATCAATCGAGTTTGTTTGTTTTCCACACCTCACGTCTTACATACCATAACCACACTAATGGAGTATGTAGGTAGGAAGTAGCATTTGAAGGGACTTATACTCCCGTTTGCTTAATGGTAGAGTGGGATACGTCTTGATATATCCTTCAGAGATTCGATCCCCCGACCTCCCCATAATCTGTAAAACCAGACATAAATAAACTCAAACCTCTGCCCACGTGTTCTCCGGTTCTGGTTGCTTATGGTCTAGGGAGCCACTCTCGCAATAACCTGAATTGCCGAACAAAACCATCAATTATCTTCTTGAAGTTCTAATCAGTCTCAAGTCTGATTAGGGCGGCCTTTCCTCAATTATTTTCTAGTGTCACTTGACATTGATGCGTGTAAACTTACTTTACATTCTATTATTCCCTGTCTCTCTTCGATTAGACTAAATATGTGGTTAAAGAGGAAGGATAATAAATAGTAATGTGTAGATAAAGAGAGAACATAGGTGAATTACGCTTATAATTCGATCGACTAAATGAAAGTTTACATAAAGTAAGAACATGACAGAAAGCTGTACAGTAGCAAGACAAACTACTCGAAATTTTAAAACAAGCCACATTTGGATACTAGGTAAGGAATTCGTCCACAAGTTTCAAAAATGTCGCTATTTGATACAAATATGTTCTAAACAGCTGGAAAAGAAAAATAATAAATTATAACAGCATTGATAACATTTTATTGTATAGATATTATAGATAGACTACTAACTATCAAAAGTAACATTTGTACACCATAAGGCTTGACGTATGAAAGTAGTTCTAGTAACTTGTGTAGCTTTCAGATTCTGTTCTTTATACAGGTATTATTATAGTAGGATCATCTTAGGAGAAACTATTTTGGACACGGCTATGTTAGCGAGCTAGTCACCACCATCACCCTTCATACATGCGAGCTAGTCACCACCATCACCCTCATACATGCGAGCTAATCACCACCATCACCCTCATACATGCGAGCTACATGAAAGGGTAGGTCATGGTTTTACCTCAGCTTATACAATGCTGGGGGGGATTTTATCACTTAAGCCTTATTTCCCATATTACCTCAGGAGCACGATTGACGCAAATTACTTTTTACAAATAATCTTAATCCTGGTTTTTAGATTATATTAAAGTGAAAATACTAGCATATTAATGATAATACAATAAATTATAATTGACTGTTGGGCATAAGATAATTAACATCATGCGACAAAGGAAAGAACACCCCAATTGGTCACTAATATCCACCCGTATTGGTTCTCACGTGGTATAGAGCGTCAGGCTCATGGGATTGCAGGTGATGGGGAGGTTAAGACTTGAATATTGACTTGCTGGGCTAGGATTTATCACTATCTGTTCTAATTGGGGTGCATATCCAATGGGTTATACCCTACCTAGCCTTAGGTTCCCATCTACAAATCAATAATAAATCAAACCTGTTTCAGTGGCCACATGATCTAAGTTGTCACTCTCAAAATAGACTGGACTGCCGATGACAGGGGCATCGGGGTTTGAACCCCGGTCGTATGTACTAAGGGTGGTTTAGCCAAAATGATTTACCATTTTATTTCCAGGCAAATGGTGGCACACTTTCTATAAATTCAACCTTACTCATTCTTAACCAACCAGCGTAATTAGTTCAGAGGTGTATAGCTAGAACTGGTAGTAAGACGCGGTGATAAAAAAAAAAGAATGGTAGTAATAATAAATCAAATAAAAATATGGCTCTAAGTTGAAATGTTACGGTAGCCATATTTTAGGATGAACCAGATCATTATCACTACTATGGCTACTAGTTATTTTGCTTCAACTCATTTATTTGAGAAACACAACAACCATAACTCTGACTCCTACTTTATCACTCAACAAAAGAAGAAGAAGAAATACTCCTATCCCCCAATGATACATTTTCTTCTCCTTGAGGCAATCTCTTCCTTTGATATTAGAAGAAAGACGTTCTTCCAACTGAGATAAAGTTTTGTAAATCTCAGACTGTACCACCCCAACAATTCCATGGGAGGGGAATATCCCTCAAACTTTGATCACGATCACGATATAACGTGGCGAGAGAACTAGTGGAGCAAGCCGATTGTAAAACAGTTGATTAACTCTGGATAATGGTAGCATTTGATCTTCTGTAGCGGAGGGAATGGTGCTACCAAGTACTGCGTCAACATCAACAGCTACAAATAGTGTGACTTGTCCCCGTAGCTCAGTGGAAAGAGAAGCCAAAGACCAATTTCTTCAATATGTTGTTTTTACCGTTCTTCTTTATAATTGTCAAACAAATTACAAACTAACTAGCTAAGAAAATTAACCAACTAAATAGACACAACTTTCAGTCCTCCAACTATCCATTTGCCATTCATCTTTTAACTATGCCTGAAATTGAATCTGGTACCATTATATTGAGAGATAAGCGCAACACCAACTTAACCAGGGTGTCAAAGCTAGAGGAATTTATTTTCATCCCATGCATGCACCGAGACAAAGATATTAACTAAGTTCGGAACTATTTCCACAAGCATAGTAGCTTATACCATTAAAAGAATAAGCCATTTATTTCCCACCAAATCTGGATAGGACCCCCAGATTTCCACGTTAATGTCAGGCATGGGAACCACTACACCAATGTATATTTTCAAATACTAGGATTCTCAATGTCCACAGCAAAGAAGTGGGGTCTGAATCACGGCTGGCTGCACTGGTGGTGTTTTTAAAAAATGGTTTCTCACCCTCCCTCCAAGCAAATATACTTACATTTAATATAAATTCCACCTAACTAATCCCTCTAGGGCTTATATTAAAGTAAATATGATAGTAGTAAGAACGTATAGTGATACGCGATGCACAAAATTGATGAATCAAGGGTGTAGAAAGCCACAGGTCTAAGGTTTGATTCCCGTGACCGTGCTAAGAAAACTATTCTTGTTTAAACAAATGTTATTTTAGATTAGAATATTTGAAAAAAATGTTTGTATGAACACATTACTTTTTATTGTAAACATCTGTAATATAAATATAATATAGATAATTTATTAATCAGTCAAAATAAAAACAAGACTTGTATTGTCAAATTAAATTTAAGATTAAAATTCCAAAATAAAAAACCTAGAGTTAAAATCAATAAACATTTATAATTAATGTATATATATTATATCAACTGTAACAGGTTATCCAAACATATCTCTTAATAACGTAATCAAATGTTGTTGATACAAAACAAGAATCTGGTTATTTTTGGATTGCTCACAAGATACTAATGTGTTATCAAACAACATATTATTGAATAAATCAATTTAAGGACAGATTAATCAATTAGGAGCTTTTTGTTTTAAGGGTATAGGTATTTCATCAAATAACCATTTTAAAGAACAATAATTTTAATATAATATACACCCGCATCAATAGGCACTCGGACTAAACGTCAAACTTGTCTAGTCTGGCTTTCCAGTAGCCAGAGGTTGGGATTCGAATCCCGACAAAATGTATTGTTGGTCGTTTTGCCTAAATTATTCCCTGTACTGCCTCCACACAAATTTATGTGTACTTATTCTAAATTCTACCTTACTCATCTTCAAACTACAAGTGTAAATAATAAATAGCCCGAATTGGTAGGAAGACGTAAATTTACTCTAACTCACAGGTGAATATAATCAACTAATATCAGCTTTGATGCTAGTTATGATGATGATGATGATGATGATAATAGTAACATAATTTAACTCTGTAGCACAATTAACATCTTCACGTAATGATGACTAAGAGCTGTAATTTTCCTGTGTCGTTGTAGGTCTCCGGTGCAAAGATCTTCCATGTATTTTAGAATCCTTTAAATTTTTTAATAAACCCAAGGTTTGAATACAGTCGTAAGAAAATATATGTTTGCCTTTAAGTAATTTGCTTGAGCATGCTAAAAGGCGTCATAATGTGGGAGTTGTAAAATAAAATAAAACATTTACTGCGCATTTCATTACTAAAGATAATTACTAATTAACACGTAATTAATTCTTACGAGAACAAAACCATCAATTATCTTCTTTTTAAAAAAGTGGTAAATTAGGTTACGCTATTTTAATAGGGAAACCCTTTTTTCCCGCTAATTAACGAATTACTCATTTTGGAGATAATTATTGGAAGTTTGAAAGATTTTAAGGTATTTGTTTGCACCACTCAATGAGAATTTTTTAACAACCAATTTTCTATTCGTCGTCACGTTTAGCAAATGTAACCGCTCAAAACTTATTGGAACTTTATTATTGAGAAGTATTTTAGAGCACTGAAACAAATTATACTCATTACAAAATATATTATTCTCTTTATAATTGTAACGATTTTAAAAAGTTTCCCTTGAGGACACCTAAAAATTGCCATGCAATTAAACCTGTTGGAGAAGGGTCATATATTTGTAACAATAAAAGTTGTCGTAAACCACAATTCATGCCCCAAAGAAAAATTTTTCTTAATCAGGAATGACAAAATTACTATAATAAGAAGAAAGACAGAGCATTAATAATATTTTTTTTCCAAGCTTCAAAAAGAAGTTGCATTTATTTAGTAGATAGGATCTTATTTTCTCTGGGTTATCAAGGAAGAAGATCATAATAATGGTATCGGCTTTCATTTTTCTTGGGGCAATCGTCTATCAACATAAAGGGCTTCGTTCTATTCGACTCATGACCGTATATTTGTACAGGCTCATATAGAGAAAGAATTGTAATCGTTAACATATTCTTCCTCAAGATTATGATATATATTATTAAATTTTGAAGTGTTCCCGAAATAAAGAAGTAGATCATACTATTCTATGTCAGGTTTATCCCTGTGACTGGAATCTAAACAGTTAATTGAATCCATTCAAAGGTGATATTTATGTGTCATTTGACCATAACTCAAAGATAGCTCTTAGTTTTGATTCCAGCCCAAAATTGTGGGTAATATACTAAAGAGAAATTTAACAATTATTATAATGATAAGTAAAATATCCATGTTGAAATTATGTTGTTTTTATCACCATGTTTGGGTAGTGTGTATTGTGCTAATTACTCTAATAGGGTAGGAATGAGGAAGTAAGCATTTTTTAAGGTAGTCTACCCGCATTTGCGTGGAGGAAGAGTGAGAAACCACCTCACGTAGACTCTACCGGGATTTGGTATCCAAACCCCCCATCTTCAGCAAATTATAGTATTCTTCAAAAGTTTTGTATAGCGAAAAATTTTAATAAATAGGTTACTTCTTACTTTCTCGCTATCTTCAGAGGTAGATAAAGTATTGTGATCGTAAAAAAAAAGAACTCGAAATTTTGATGAATCTCGACGTTTCATGAGCCCCCGAATCCGAAAATGTTGTTTTTGAATTTACACCTGTCTGTCTGTCTGTCTGTCTATCTATATCTCCGACTAGAGCCAAAATCTTTTTAAGGATTGGGCTAAAACTTGGTATCTAGGGTTTTAGGGTTGCCCCGAGGGGTTTTTGGAATTGGATATCTAGCCCTTAAGCTAAGGGTAGTTTACTGAAAGGCACAAAGATAAAAGAAATCGATTTACTCAAAATCGGCTCAAATTATTTTGATTAAATTTCATTTCAAGACATTAATAAATATTCCAAACAAAATGGCCACTCTCAGTATTTCAGCAAAATGAGTTTAAGGGCTCCGGTTTGGTGGGTAGATTCCCATTTTTTAACATATCTACGAAACTATTGGCGATATGAAACTACTTATCATCGAAAATATGTTGGGCTATTTATTATACAAATCTTTTATTTGAAACATATTTTTATAAAACCAATAAATTTCAAGCTATACGCATATATATATATATATATTAATACATTTTTTTTAAACTTTCCGAACACTAAATGTAAAGTATTGCGACAGTAAAAAAATCTAACCCGAAATGTTAATGGATGTCGACGTTTTACTAACCCCCAAACCCTAAAAAGTTATCTTTGCAATGACATATGTCTGTGTGCCTGTTTAACCCCAAATTTAAGAGTAGTTTATTAAAAAATGAAAAGAGAGAAATTGTTTTATCAAAATCGACTCTTAACGATTTTGATTAAAATTCGTATCTAGGAGTTTATTAAGATTATAAATAAACTGGCTATTTTCATTTTCCCATGAAAATGACTTTTAGGTTACTTTACAGAAGTTGAAATTTCCGTATCTCCGCAACTATTTGAGATACTAAATAACTTATCATTGCAAAATTGTAGCACTATTAAAAATAAAAAAAAACTTTAGTTGAAATATATTCTTATAAAACCAAAAGTTTCTGAGATAGTGGCAAATATATTAATACAATTTTGTGAGCTTTAGTGTTGGAGAGATATAACTTAAGTTTTAATGAAATAATTATCTAAGGCCCTAGAGTAATCAAATTAGAATAAGTCTCTCAAAAAGTTTGTTATTTTCCCTTTAACCTCTTAGTATAAATGTTTGTGTAAAACAATGATCGATCTTCATTTTAGACTCAAGTCAATAAATACATTTTTTATTGGTCAACATTTATAAATGATGAATTTAATAGCAATGCAATGACTTGAAGATATGCAACACCTAGTAAAATGTTAAAATTTTAACTGGGAGTCGAAATTTTAATACGAAGTGTTGACCGTTGTGGACTCAATATCGCTCTTTTTTATTGGTCCAAACATACAAACAAGGACATAATTCCTTAAAAATAAAATTATAAGGTTTTAAACCGTGAATTATAATATGTTTAACGTAAATATAGTGCAATTTATGCTTGAGTTTACTAGTGGGTATTATTTCGTTTCACATATATTACGAGTTTTGAGTAAATATCTCCATTTTTAAACAATAGAGCGAGAAATTCTGTGCGGAGTTCCGTGCCATTTATTTTAACTTGAATTATTTTAATAAAATAATTCAAATTACTTTTTCACCATTTAAATTAATCTTTAAATCTATACACCTATATTAAGAGAGCTAGATAAAACTTGAGCTTGAAAGTTTATTTTTGAAAACTAATTTATTGAAAAGGAACTTACTAATAGAGGTGATCATCGATTTCGAACACTAGATTATCTATATAATCCTACACCCGGGACTTGAAACTGATGAGTGATGACCTTAATACTATAATTTTCGCACCCTTGACCCAGGTAGAACCAATGCACTTTTTCACTGTGATTTTTACAGAAGCTTAAAGAAAAGTGAATTCATCATCATCTGAAATAGAGGGTTAAAAAACGCATCTTGTGAAACAACAACAACTAAAAGCGGTTGATTGGGACTGAGGCTAGATCTTCAAGACTCAGGCTGAGACAATATCCATGCAGACAGACTCAGTCGGTTTCCCTCTCTATAGAAAACCCATCCCTTTGGTCCATTAGCTACCAACCTTATTAGATTCACCTCTTTCTCCTGACTTCATCATTCTGATCTCCTGTCGTGGTGGGTAGAGGAAGGGGGAGTTGGAGAAGGCGGGGGGAGGGGGGAACCCCTTCTTTATTCCGGCAGTCGCCTCCGGACACCTACCAGAGGCTAGAAAACAAGAACTCTTCAGGAAGGGGGAGGAGAGGAGAATAGACCAGACGTGTACACGCGATCACGCGCAGACTCTCAGATCTCCTTCCAAGAGACGAATGACCCACAGACACACAACAACAATAACAAATACAACAACAAGTAGTCTTCACGTTATATCACATCACGCGGCTATTTACCACGCCTTCAGGCAACTCACACACATTAACTCGAGTAATGCCATCTTTTCTTGTTTCCCCACTCTCTTTTTATCCTGCTCAAAAACCCTTTGTGTCAAATTCACGATGACTTTCAGTTGTTTGACTGTGTTTTTTTGTTGTTGTTGTTGTAATTTTTTTTTACTTCCCTGATTCAAAGCTTTGGTTTAATCTGTTGGCTTGTTTGTTTATCTGCGAAAATTGACAGATATTATGAGCATCCAACAGACCACGTGTCTTATGCTCGTTTGAGGGCCAGGCTAAAGGGTCACTCACATCTTAATAAACGTGCCAGATTAAGCATACCACCTGCCTAAAGGTAAATATCCTCAGGCTTCGGAGTTTCTTATGGGACTGACAGTTCTTAAAAACCACTGAAACAATTCTCAATTATCTTTAAAAAATTGTCATGACCCTGTTTTAAAAAAATGACTTAATTTGTTGGAGGAAGGTTAGATATACCTTTCTAATACATTAATTTGATCTCAAAGCTACAAGCGTTCGCCTAAAACGTCATTAAAATTAGCTATTTCTACATTTTAATATTTTATTTAGTTAAAAAAATAAAAATATAAAGTATTTAATTCCCTAAGTAAATATTAAAACCTATCACCTCCATTCAGGCATGAGTCACATTTTTAAATAACAAATCCCTGCTTACGTGGGAGATCTGGTCATCTACAACGTGTCTCAGCGTCCATGTGGATGGGCCCCTTAGCTCGAGATGTTTTACAGCAGTGGTGACTGAGGGGTCGACCCGGTAAAGCCGGTACCACACTATTGGAGAATGTTCGTGTAGCGGTAACTGTCAAAGTGGTGTGGGAGGTACCATTTTCTGAGCTTTAGTTGTAAAGAGATACTACTTAAGTTTTAACGCAATAATTCTCCAATGCCATAGAGTTATTAAATATATGTAAGTCTCTCAAAACGTTTGCTATTTTTCCTTTAACCTCTTAGGAGAAATGTTTGTACAACAATGATCTATCTCCTTCATTTTAGAATCAATAGTCAATATTTACATTTTTTATTGCTCAAAATTTATATAAGAGGAATTTAATAGCAATGCGATGACCTGAAAATGTGAAACACCTAATAAAATATTAAACTCTTAACATGAAGTCAAAATTTTAATACAAAGTTTTATTGGTCCAAACATACAAATGAGGACATTCTTTAGAAATAAAATTATAAAATTTTAAACTGGGATTCAAAAAATGTTTTACGTAAGTATAGTGCAATTTATGCTTGTGTTGGCTAGTGTGTATTATTTCGTTTAACATATATTACGAGTTTTTAGTAAATATCTCCATTTTTAAACAATAAAGCAAAGAAAGTCCATGCAGAGTTCCGTACCATTTATTTTTCTGCAAGTGTACACTTCCTGTCAACATACTACATAACTAGCGGAGCATCCAGGATGTTGGCCCAACAAGTTGGCGACAATAAACGCAGCTTACTTTTCCTCATGTGTTGTCTCCCAACATGTTGGATCCAACTTGTTACGAGGCTTGTCTGTGTTTCTGAGTGCTAGCAAGTTATCTTCCCTCTATTAGTGAGATATATTGTTTGGAAGGGTGACTGGCAGCTATACTAATGACAATATTGAAAACTGTTTACAAACATAAACCTCCCTCTTTGGTCAACATCTAGCACTCTTCTGTGACTTGACTTGATGACCTTATTGTTGTTTGTATTTGCTTGGCTCTCCAATCCTATCAGTGTGTCCTATGTACAGGCAGGAACAAAATAAAATAGTATATAATGGACGAATAACATTTTAATATATTGTTTACCTAATTTTAATAACACAAAAAAAGTCACTTAAAACTATTTCAGACAGTGCTATAATTTTTTATCACTTTAAAAACGATCCAATTCTTACAGGAAGAAACTACAGACTTTTTCGGCCAAAATTGATAACGTTCTACCATATTATTACTGTTATTTTATAGGTATTGATAATATAATAACAAAAGTGAAAGCTGTAGATAACATGATCTGGCGTAGGAATACGTGAAAGTAGATCTTTCTGTAGGATAAGATTCCTTCTATGAAAATTGAACTGCAGTTGTCATAATTTGAATTTACAAAATTTAAAAAAATACAGATTTTTGTAGCACACGCAAACATATGGATAAATGCAAGCTCGTCTATTTTAGTATTTTAGTTTTACGCTGATGGAGAGGTTGGGATTCAAATCCCAGCCAGGTGATCTGAGGATGTTTTTTCACCAAATTTTACCCACTAGGAACATTTTATCTGAATAATACCAGCCTCATCCCTTGCACACATGATTAGTTAAAATTATCAGTATGGTCTGGCGAGTAGTAAATACAAATATAATATAAACTAAAGGCTTTTCCACAAAATGTGGCCCACAACATGTCCCGAATTTTTGAATCTGGCCCTTCTACTAACTTTAATTTGAGACCACTGATTTAGAGTGTATAAACGTAATTACTTTAGTTCATAGTCAATTATAATTAGAGGAGATGGCAAATATACTAATGGGAATACAATCATTGCAGTATTATCATTTATAATATTCCATTAGTAATTTTCTAGAGCTCATTAATGATGTATTTTCATTGTGTATTGATTTTAAAACAACAGTACCGCTTCCATAAAATGTTTCCATTTTCTTATTTTTAAATTAGGACGCAATACAAACTAACGCAAAGGATTTATATTTGCATTAGTTTTAAAAGTAAAGAGGTTCTAATGAGAGGAGGACAGCAGGGAGAGTTGTTGTATTGATGTGTAAAAGATCTGTTATGGAGAAGAGAAGTGCCCTTGAAGTGTAAGGAAGTGTTGTACACGGTGTACTTTGTACTAATTGTTGCATATGCAGCAGAAACATGGACAATAAGTGTAAGGGAGACTAGGAAAGTGGAGGCCATGGGAATAAAGTTTGTGAGGAGCATCTTAACTGTCCTGAGGAAAAACAGGATTAGGAATGAAGTTATCGGAGAAATAATGGGAGTATAGGGAGTACATGAAATAGTAGAGGAAGCGAAATGAGGTAGTATGGACATGCAAATAGGATGGAGAAGAAGAGGATGCCAAAGAAAACTACGGAAATGAAGTATGTAAGAAAAAGACCGTAAGGGAGGCAAATAGAAGAAATGGGGGGAGCAGACAGCATCAAGTGAGCAAGGGAGAGGAGAAGAATGAAAACAATTAAAGTAGGAAGAATGGTGGAAGATAGAGGAAGATGGAGGCATTTTACTAAACCGATCTGACCACAGGCTTGAAACAGTTGATTAATATTAGTTTTTAGGATATTTTTATTTCTTAGAATCACTTTTTAACATTTGACATTTTCGTAATTTTAATCCTTAGTAAAGTTAATCAAACACTATTTCCCTCACCCACAAACCAGCATTTAAAGTGATTCACTTCAATTAATGTTTATACATTTCTCCGCTATTTTGATGAGAGACATATTTTAAATAATACGAAGTTCCTTAAGAGATGCCGGATTTATAAGTGTCTGCAATTTGTTTCGGCACCACTGTAAGCGGTACTCATAAAGGGTTCTTAGAGTCCATATATTACCATAAAATATAAATTTACTAAATATATATACGGAAGGGATAGTAGATCTTCACATGTCATTTCATTTCGTGTTTTTTTACCGTCCAAACTGCTAACTACCGTAAGCTATTTTGTATTCCTTAATTTATACTTACTTTTCTCGATGTTGACATAGGTTCCAGGGTAATAACGACACTGATGAGGGTTGAGAAGCCACAAGTCCTTGCCGACAGGAAATCCTCGTATCTCCCTCCATCAACCCTGTAAGATATTATTTCTCCCTAAAAAATGTATACATCACTCACTTATTTGATGGCTATTACATCTTTTCCCACGTAGTTAACCTGTGAAGGGCCAATATTTTAGAGAAAGGGTTCCGCTTACGTCTTACGTTTATATTGTTCAATCTACCTAACCATCTGAAATCTTCCTTCCCATCGACTGTGGTACATTCACTTGTGTCAACGATCGGACAAATGTTTCCGTCTTAGGCCAGGGGTGAACGGGGGCCAACAAATTGTATCTGCGGTACTCCATTCACGGTAGGAATTACTCTCTGAAAGGTCTTTTTTCCTACCAATATCCTACCATATAATAGATTTCTGGTAGGGAAAAAGGCCTTTCAGAAAACAATTCCTACGCTGAACAAACTTTAGTTCTGAGTCAATCCATCCCCACAGCAAAATGGTGAAATTGGTAACTCTGAAGTCAAGAGTACTCGGAATAGATTTGTTATTGGTGTACGGCTTACTCCTTCTAAATAATTAGTTCAGGTGCGACAGCTGGGTGTGCTGTAATCAGAGTACAGTCTGGGGTTAGTTTTTGAGACATGCACTTATATATTGATGGCTTGGAAAGTAAACCTTAAATGGCTTAGTATAAATAATTAAATAAATGTTTTGTATAGTTTAAAAAAATATATATATTACAGACTCAGTCAAAATATACTTCAAAGCGACTTATTATTCCAAAGACAAACTTACCAAAAAATCAAGATGACTTATGGTCTTTTTACACTTTTATATATATATATAAAATTCACCTCAGTGGCTGAATGGCTTAAGGCGTCACTCTCATGCTAGACTATACTGCTGATAACGGAGATATCAGAGTTCTAATCCTCACCGGGTCAACTGAGAGTGGCTTTATCTTGAATTGTTTCTGACTCTCCTTCCACGCAAATATGGGTCAACTACTTCTAAAACACTTCTTTCCTCAACCTTACCCTAATAAAGTAATTATTATAAATGTTATATATATATAACCTGAACAGGAGATAAGAAGTGGTTATAAACAAAAATACATATTCTAGACTGACCTTTAGATTTAACGACTTTTATATTTATATTTTTTCAATATGAGCATATATCAATGAAGTAGATTCAATCTTTTAACTCCACAGCTTTAAAAAGTGATTTTTTTGCATATTTTTTAATTTAGCACCACGTCTTACTACCCGTTTGGGTTATACGCTTAAGTACTAATTACTCTAATGGGTTAGGAATTGGGAAGGTTTAATTTTAGAGGATGTAGACCCGCATTCGCGTGGATGGAGAGTGGAAAACCACTTAGGAACTTCCACCCCCGATTCAACTGACCGAGATTCAAACCTCGATCTCCCCGTCCTCGTTAATCTAGCTCAACATGAAACATGCGCGTTAGCTAACTACGCCACCAAGGTGGGTAGAAAAAATATATGTATATAGATGAATCAGACTACATAGAAATATTTATTCAATTTTACTAAGAGGGTTCTGCTATACATAAAACATTCTTTATTCAAGTATAAAATATTTCTTCAAATTTGTGTAAAAAATAATCATATTTGAAAACATGTGTGACTTGCGTTATTTTGTTATCAACCTGTTTTATTTATAATGCAGATTAATTTTACATAAAATAATTAATCATATTATATCATATATACTCGAATTTAAAGAAAAAATACATTTAATTTTTCTTAAATGAAAATTTTTACTTTATCATTATAGAGAAAGTATTTTAATTGTGAATTTTTTACCTTGAAGCTATGATGCCTCTGAAATCGAAAAAGTGAGTCTTACGTTTCTGTAAGTTTACCTGTTTATTTGTCTCTCTATCTGGGGCTTGAGCTGAAATTTCCTGAATTTCGTGTAAGCTTGATATTTATCAATCATCCCTGAGTCAGTTTAATTCATTTACTGCCTTATTTTAAAATGCTTAAAACGGTATAAGGGCTACTATTCAAACAATCTTGGCAAATAATATCTAAATAAATCTTGCTTACGTAATTTTTGAAAACACAAACAGTTAAAACATAACGATATAACCACACATCTATCCTTAGGGAAGTTTCTGCTTAAAGGCAAAACCTTATAAATAAACATATGATGTGTATGTAAATTTGTGTAATCGAATGCTGTTAAGGGATCTATCAGATTTAAATGGGTCAAATAAAGTGACAGAACCAATTTTAAGCCATCATCTTTGAATGTCTGAAAAGTTGATTAATCTAGATTAAGTTGAGGTAACACCAAATAGTATGTATAGCCCAACTGCCATAAAAAATTCCTCTCAGGCAGTTTATGGTTATTAAACCTTATTTCACCTATTCATAAGTAAAGTCATGTGTTATATAGCTGTCACATCTTATAGGTTTGTTGAACTTTGACAAGTAAGATAAATGTGGGAACTTATCTACATTATTATTACTATTATTATTATTGGAAGTATTTAACATACGTTTTCCGAACTGACTGATTATATCAGTGCACGACTAGTAAACTAAATTAAATCTAGAAAAAACACAACGGCCTTCCAACCTTTCATTCATCGCGGTGGAAGGGTAAATCTTAATTACACTAATAATAATATCTCAGCCATACCGGGAATTGAATTTGGAACCTTATTCAGCAGACAGACTTACTACCACCCTAACTAAGTTATCTGACATTTACACCATTTGTTTGACACAATATGGACAAAAGGGTTTTTCTTTATTAATTTGATGATAATAATAGGAATTCAATTTTAGCAGCTGCGTATTACCACCCATTCGGGCTTTCCTCGTATTATACTAATGTGGTAGAGAGGACAAAGGACAAATGTATAGGAAATGAACCCACATTTGTGTAGATGGAGACTAGGTGAATATTTATATAAAATCATCTTCAGTACACCCAAACTGGATTCAAGCTAAAATATCCCTAACATTTGCCATCCGAAATATTACGAGATGAACATCCTGGATCATGCGAACAGAGAAGCAGGTGATAGTTGTCGTCAAAGGCCGCAGTAGTGTATTGGTTTTATACCTTTAATTTAAAATGATGTTAGCTTAGTTTAAGATTATATGTAAATTATGGGATGAGATAAGGTTATGGTTATAATCGAAATTTAGTGAAGAAAAGCATTAAAACCTATAAACGCGTTTAAAAATATTGCAAAATGTATTTTAAAGCTTAATTTTTAAAATATAAAAAGTCAAAAAACGGTAGTGACTCCCTGCATCTTTAAAACTATTCTTAGATTTCTATTTGAAATTTCTCTGTGGAGTAAAATTTAGATATAAGACTAGTGAATAATTTATTCAAGATTGGTCAGCACATCTTGATGGTGATCAAATAGGTAAAGTCTTAAGACTCCTCAAAGTACACTCTGTTAATATGAACTCTCAGCTTAAAAAATCCTGTGTATAGCCTGGTAATGCTAAGGAGTATATTCTGAAAGTGAATAATTGGATACCTTCTAGAGCAGGGGTGTCAAACCAGTTTAATTATTAGGTCCACATTGAACATTAAATATACTGAGAGGACCATATTAAAAAATAATATCGTTACTATTTTAATTAAATAAAATCCAAATTTGGTATCTTATTCTTACAAAAAGAAAATAGTAGGTTCCCTATACAAAAAATAAATCTAGCCCTATATTTTTTACCTAAATTTTAAACCTTTAATTTGAAAAAATTGTGTTAATGTAGAACTTTAAATATTATTAGTCATTTATCTAGTAAAAATAGCTAATATGTCTAGATTTGCTCACGATAGCAATTAATTGCTTGGCTACTACCCCAAGTAACGCTTTTCTTTGCTTCAAACAGACATAAAAAAATCTTCATTTTATATCTTTGGACCCAGTTTTTTTAAAAAAATTTAAAAACCTAAGCAAAAATTTCGTAATTTTGTTTTCGAGGTGCACATTTTTGTGCATAAGGGCTACTAATTTTAAAATTTAATCCCGCTGCCTGTGGTGTGTTTGGTAGACATCGTGCAATTCTCATGACAGACAAACAATATATTTGTTTTATTAAAATACGAGTAGATTGTTGAAAAATATATGCCTGTAAGACGATATTTTCGGGTGTTTGGTTTCACAAAACAACGGCTGTTAACATAGAAATGTTCTGCCAAACATCGCACAGAGGTATTTGGTGCACAAATTCAACATTTGTTTTTTATAAATGTATATATGTTGGAGAAAAAGCACAGATTTGGTATACCAAATCCACATACAGGAGTTCTCAAAATTATGTAAAAGTCCCTAAATATCACATTCTAAACTGTTGTATTTCCTAGATGTAAAAAAAAGAAGTTTAGAGTCGCATTGCGTTGAAAAAGCCGTGGGCCACACAAAATCATGGATATGATCACATATGAGCCTCGAGTTTGACATGCGTGTTGTAGATTCTAGATTGTCTTTAAAAATCACCCAAATTTCCAAGTATTAAATACTAAGCAGTCTTAATATATCAAATTATAAAACAGAGTCAGTGTAATACTTCTTTGCAATCTCAACGTTGAAACTAATTTACCGAGTGTTACTAGTGTGTTTGTAAATATGTGGTTGATTCCCCACACTCCTGCTACGTAAATGCAGGTACATTTTCACATAGTCATATATTCCTCTTCACTATGACACTAGTGTAGATAAAATAGTTTCGATAGTTTATATTTGAATGGGGCCAGGACCATCTCATATTATTAAGAACTAGAACCACACGAAATAAAAATAATCACATGTTTTTAATTATGTCGTTCTTGGATTTTGATTTCTTTAATCATGTCCTTACCTTGAATAATACGGAACCTCACACTTAAGTAGAACAAACGAGACACCCACTTCAGTGGTTGAATGGTCTAAGACGCCACTCACTCTCGTGTTCGACTAGCCTGTTTAATACTTGGAGATAAGGGTTCGAATCCCTGCCGGGTCTACTAAGGGTGATTTTTCCTAAATGTTTTCCCACTTTCCTTCTAGGCAAATGCGGGTAGAATGTATATAAAAAGCTTTTTTACTCATCTCTACACAATTATAATAATTATAATATAGGCACATAGCCTGACCAGGTAGTAAGACGTGGTGATAAATAAACAATAAGACTCTGCTGTATTTGATTAGCATGAACGAATATATGTGAATTTAGAGTATAGTGTATTATTCATTATTTGTTCCAACTAGAATAACTAGCTGCACAGTGATTCTGAGCATCTTTATCACAGAGCTGACTGTTTGAAAGAAAACTATATTGCTTAAGACTGATTTCAAACTATTTAGAATTTAAAAAAAATAATTGTGTGATAGTCAACATGCGACATTATAGTAATAAATTGATCTATATTAATTCAAACTTTCTCAACAATATTAATCTTTTCAGTAATCCTTATTATTGAATAATATTTTGAACTACTACAAGGGGCAATGAGCAAACTAGGATTATAATTAAATATAAAATCTGGATTGCATACAAAAAGTATTGATTCTATCAATTAATATTAAAATAAGAAGTGATAAATCAAAATTAGTATCAACCTAATCTAAGATGTCAAATTATCCCTAGAATTGTATCATAGTTAATGATAATATTGAATATATAATTCCAACTAAAAAAATATTGATGTTCAAATTAGAGATACTAGCTCTTTATTTTAATAGTAAAAATCTATTCATTCTTCTAATTAAATTGTTTAAATAAAATCATATATTTTTATTTTAAAAATAAAGCTAATTTTTTTAAAATCCGAGATGTATCCTCCTACACTAATGGAAAAGGAAGGATTAGAGTAGAAACTTAAAGGGTATGTACCTGCATTTGCATGGAGAAAAGAATGGGAAACCATTCGGGAAAAACCACTCTCAGTACCAACGATCAGAGAACCACAACCTCGATATCCCCGTCACAATTGAATCAGACAAGACGAGACTGATGCCTTTGTCCGCGTGTCCTGTGGTGTAGGACATATGTATCAATTTTATTTTTAAATTCCTGTTTATTTACACCCCTGTCTTTAAAAGTATCCGATGGATCTGATGGTGCACCACACATTTTCACAAAAAAGAAAAGTGAAAAAAAAATCTTCCTATCTCAAAAGAAAATGTCTATTTTATAGACCATAAATCACCCCTATTTTTATTTTATTTTCTTAAACGCACTGTTCCATTTGGCGACTAAAACAAACCCTTTCTTATTGTTATTGTTATTATTATATTCAGATCATCCCTGGAGATAGTAGCCCGTGTTGGGAGGAAGCAGAATTAATTACTGATGGATATCGCCCTGGTGCTGAGAAAGTCTGAAGCAGCCTCCCTGGAGGGCACCCACTGAGTCTGCGACTCTCCGTATCACGTGGTCTACACGCCTTTGCTACGAGGATGTAAACAACCGGACCACATCCAAAGAGGTTGCTAGATAAATCATGTTATAATTAAATATACGGTGTGTACAAATCTTTATTTTTTATATTAAAAACTCGTGTTGACATTTTTTTTTATCCAGTTTGAACGTTCAGCTTAGTCTGCACACTGATTTAAGGTGGGTTGGAAGGGAATGCGATCTAAGGTCAGTATTTTTGCAGTTTTTAAGATAAAAAAATATTTTTAGACACATAATTTAAATATCGTTTTAGTGGAGATATTAAGTTTAATTTTTTAGGCAAATTAATCTGAACCCCTGTTGAATATCTGTCCCAAGCATCGTAGAATTTGAACATAAACATTTTAAAATAAAGATAAAATGTCTAGGTCAAAGTACGTAATGCCCAAGTTGTATATTCAAAAAGTGTAGGGTGTTTTTAACACCCGTTCAGATTATACGACTATGTACTAAATAAGCTAATTTGTCAGGAATCGAATCAATGGCTAAAAGAACGTGGTATGTCGCTTTTGTCGATTTTACAGGAAGCGCCTTTTTTCCCTATCAAAAATGAAAATAGCTGATCCTGATTGAACTAGCTATATACCACGTTATTCCACTCAGAAATATTAAAAATTTTCTTCAATGTGGGAAGAAATACTTATCAATAAGAATGATACAATACACAGAATCGTTTCTAATTCAGAGGTTTATTTTACTCCCAAAATAAGACCGTTAATCAATAACAAAAATTCGCACAGAGATGGAAGAGGGCACACATTAATGTAGAAGACAAAAACACATCCATATAGAAGGCAGGTTCTAGTAAAAACCACGATGTTCTTCTATTTTTCCCACAAAAAAAAAGTTGATCAATAAAATTATACCCATACAACTCACATAAGAAGAAACACATTAATATAGAAGTCGAATTCTTGTAATACTCATGATGTTCTTCTTCACACATGAACTGAATTATACTCATTAGATCGGCTCTCTTTTCATTGCTGATTGGAATCAACGCCTGGTTCAAGGCTGTTAGTTGATGAGGGTCATGCAACTCAAAATTAGGTGGAGATACCTGATTGATTTTCCACGGTCTCAATATGTTTTGGGATGCCCTAACGTAGAGTGAAACAGGGTCATCTTGACACATTTTTAGCCACATGAACAACGTAATTTTCATTTTGCCATTTTTTTTAGCCCAGCCTTTATGCAATCAAAATTCTTAAAATCGTTTTGGCTCATTTCCGTCACAAAAAAGGGTTTATTCCTTCGTGAAAGGGCAATTACATATTCCCAATCCGTGGGAATCATAGGCTTAACTGAATATTTGCTACGCTCAATGAGTGCAAAATCCCTGTCACAGGGTAGAAAACTGTGGCCAAATACCATACATTTCTGGTGTATTTCTGAAAAATATCCGTCCCTTATTAAATGCACGTATAGAGAAATAATGCACCAGTTGTGGTTATGGCCAACACAACTGTCTGACCATATTCTCAACTTTTTTTCTTCTTCTTTCAATTATGGTAATTTTACAAGATATGTCTTAATATACAGGAGGCAATTTCCTTAGAGACTCTTTTAGCAATATCTTCATGCCATAAATACATATAAGCATGTCCTGTATTCATATTGTGAACGGCATAACTATAACACGAGTATTGCCTTTGATAGTAAACACTAGAATGCGTCAGAGTGGGCAAAAAAGTACTTGTTGCAAGTCAACACACAAAGTTATACTATTCAGATTTTTAGAATCCATTTCAAGATTTTGTTAAGCTTGCTCAACTTTACAATGATGTTGTCTATTTTCTAGCTCCAAACGATTCATTTTTCACATCTCAACGCTATCACTGCACGAACGCTCAACTCTGACTGATACGAACAGTGAACACGTAATATCCTGCAATGGTAACATACCTCATTCTTCCAGCCATTGATTCAATTGGGAAGGTTTAATTTAGCGGAAGTGTACTCGCATTTGAGTTAAAAGAAAGTGGTAAACTATTTATGGGAAACCACCATCAGTAAACCAGACCAAGATTACAACCCCTATCTCCCCATCATTAGCAGTCTAGTTTATTGCGAGAATAACCCCCCTTACCATGCGGCCTCCAAAGTGGGTTGTAGAAATTCTTGTGTGTAGGAATTTAAAATAAGTGTATCTACTAAATCAATATTAATTTTATATATTTTGACCATTGATTATATTTTGTGGTAAAAACTTAATATAAATGAACCTTAAGTCACACTCGATCTAAAGGACCCACATTTTTTTATTGATGGTGTAGGCCTGAAACGTATCACTAAGAAATCTCCTTCACCTGTGGGCTTGAGGTAAGAGATGTTGATCTCATTTTGTTTGGTTGCCACTGAAGGAAAAGTTGGGGCTCTAATCCCGGTTGGCTGTGCTGAGGTAGTTTTTATTAAATTGTTTCCTACTCAACCTACACGCAAGTACTGGTATACAGTCTTTAAATTCTGTCTTATTAATATCTATACCATTAGGGTGAAGAGTATATCCATAGGCCGGATGGGTAGTAAGATGCAAATCACGAGGAAAATAACAAAAGCTAAGAAATCGCGTTGGTTCCATTTCCCTAATCGGTAAATTAATGTTCTGGACTTTCGGTGCAGTGTTGATATCATGGTTTAAAGATACACCTAAAACCTTTTTGGTGGTAAAATGGTCTACGGCGTTGATAAACTGGACTGCGGCTAATGAAGAAATCGGATTTCGAATCTCAGTCGGATCTACTGAGGCTGCTTTCTCCTGAATATCTTCCCACTCTCCTCCCACGAAAATGCGGGTAGACTACCTCTAAAATGCTTCCTACCTCATAACCTACCCCATTAGACTAATTATCATACATGCGTATAGCATAAACATGTTGTAAAACGCGGTGATACAAAAAAATAATTAAAAATGGCTTGTTTTGTTTTTAGACAAGTGGCATAATCTAAATATTTTCAACCTATATAGTGTTTCTTATTCGGGCTTGGAACAAAAGACAGAAATATTTTCCAAGGAGAACTTAAAGAATTCAGTCTTAAATATATGTTACTCGTACATTTAAATATACACAAATATACGTATTAACAGACATAATGACAAATATACACAAATACACGCATACACACAAATATATACTTACAAACATACAAACTGACTTACATTCACACAAGAATACATAGACATAACGTGGATAAACTTTTACACAGAAATAAATGGGAAAACCACTTTTCCGTAATAAGAAACACATAAAATACACTTTCACGTAGAAAAAATAAATTTAGTTATCTTCGTACACAAAAATTTCTCTGTAATTCTCACGGTAAAACCAAATGAAAACTATTTTCATGTTTTGCCTTACAGCGTCACTGAACTAACAGCAATAATAAACTTTCCACAACATGACTTTGGTAAAAGCATATTTAAGTTAAAAGAGAATTCAAATCAATTAAATGTTTGTAGAATTTATAATTATTAGTTTCACAACAACACACATTCCACGTATCTTCATTTAAACATAAAATTTGATTCTGTTTTTACCCACATTAACATCCACTTAACAACTGGAGAGTAAAATTTGTACATTTCAAATAGTGTCTGCCTTTCCATTTCGTGAGTGTATAATGTCTTTAGAAAAACGTGGGACATCAAAACATTCACTTTTATTAAATCTTTGCAATCGTTTATGTGGAGATAAATGTACACGTAGCAGAGATCTAAAATAAATATAAAGAAATTAGTACCGAGTTATAAATTATATCACCGTAGCTGGTTGGAATGTTTTTAAACTCGTACATATAGTAAGTAGCCTATTCAATTCACAATAAAAGGAAAATGTGATAATAAAAAAACTGCCTCCGTATTTAGTTGAGAAACTAAAGGAATTTTAATAGTAACCTATTCCCAGATTTTTTTTAGCTGGAAGTAAATGGAAGCAAATATTTATGTGGAAGAAAATAGTTTAATCTACGTAATAGCCTGAATAATTAAGTTCTATAGAATAAATAGATTACATACCTAGAAATCCCATAACTAACATAATACATGTTTAAAAATCAACGGCTTCATTTGTGGTTGTGTGATGCCTACTGATGGCATTTGTTGGAAAACGATTAAGAATGGGAATCATTTTCAGTGACCCTCAAATTCTGCGAGGTGAATTTCAATCAAAGACTCTATTGTAGATCAAATATTTACGCCAAATAAATTGTAAACTTCTTCCTAAATTGAAGACTTCATTATAAACAGAATTTTTTGTATATACTTTTTTTTATGACCCGTGGATATTTTCAGTCACAAAGTATTCCTACCCCTTTTTTTGTAAGGGGCTACCTGCGTGCAAACTTTCAGATTCCTAGGTCTATTGGGCATCGAGAAAATTTGGACTAGGAAAACCTCTGCCCCTAATTTTGGGGAGACCCCTTGGGAATTTTTAGTCACCAAATATTCCTGCACTACTATGGGTTGGGGATACCTGTCTGTAAAATGTTAGCTTCTTAAATCTTGTAGTCTCAAGATTTTTTCGCCTTTTTTTATTTCTCAGCAATCAACGTCAAAAATCTGAAAGAAGTATAATATGACTGTGTAAGGAAAAACCTTAGACTAGTTTAATGATGAGATATTGTTATTGGCCTGATCTAAATAACTTATGAGATACCTTATATTTTAAAAAAAATCATTGGAGGGACGACACCTTTTCACGAAGCTTCGCTAAACACTTATAAATTCAGCCAAAATTTCACACAACAGACACTATCTCCGCCTTCTCAAAATAAAAATGTTTCCTCCCTTATGCAAGATGTTTCAGTGAAAGCGTGTAAAAATTAAACAGGACATAGGGGATGTTCTACCTAACATTTTGAGATGGGGATCGTTTGGTCTGCGAAGCCAACTAAGGGAGATGGGGGAGAGCCTGAAGGCTAGGCAAGCCATGCTGTGTATTTGGTTTACCTATCGTTCACAAGGTGACTATGTTTTATCATATTTACATGCATGAATCAACGACAGACCCTTACATACCATTCGAAAAGTCGTACGGTACACTCATGCTTGCACTGGGGTTGGTGGCCATCATTTTGAGCAACTGTTGTGAGGTACGAAATGGTAGGTTTCCTCCGTTTTGTCAATGATTTGGTATAATGTACAGCACTACCTGTACGTAATGTTACAACTAAATGTAAATAAATTACATGATTGTAATGATTAGCTGTAAATAAACCAGACATCAGTAGAAGTGTTAGACATGTTTAGGCCCATATCCCACTTAGTTAGCTTCACTGACCACACGTTCTTCATCTCAAAATGTTTGGTAGAGAATCCCCTATGTCCTGTTTAAATTTTGCACACTTTCACTGAAACAACCTGTATATTCACATTAAAATAGTAAAATTATTGCATCAAATTGCATTTTAATTTTGTGTAAATCTTAAAATTAAAATAATCTATTAAATTAGCTATCCAACTGTTTAACGTATTACTTACTATCTTTACATACATTTATTTCCAGGATCATGAATAAAACCGTGTGTAATATTTAAGCCTATTAATTATTATTTAGTTTTGGTTTGCTGTTACGGGAGGGCCGGGGTTATATCCCTGGCCAGATGTATTAAGGGCGGACGCTCCCAAATAATTTCCACTCTCACTCGTCTACTCAAATTAAGTTAAATTTCCTTTAAATTTTCTGTTCCTCGTCTTACACTTCTTAATGAAACAAGATGCGGATGGGTAGTAAGACGTAGCAGTACAAAAAATTATGTTCAAGACTAATGGCTAAATGAATATTAGAAGTAAGGTTTTATATCTAAATCCATTTCAAAACCCTTTAATCATTTGAAAAAAAAAGCTATTTTTTATTCTAACTAACGGTTAAAGTTTTATTTCAAAGTGACTGATGTAAAGCATATATTTTTCTATCATTCATATCTGTCAATTTGTTTGCGGAACCAACCGAATCTAGTGTAACATAACATTTTCTCGATGCCCCCCGGACCAATCATGTTTCATGGATAATTAGCCCCCCATCCTACCTTTTTAAGAAATTACACCGCAAGTTATTTAAATTGCGCAGAATCATACACACATGATGGTAACGACATCAAAACCCTTTCATGCAAGGCATGAGATCTCAAGCTTAAATACTTTTTTTTAAATTTAGATATTAGAATAATAATATGGTCTTCCATGTGTATGGGCAACTGCATAGCGAGGAAAAAAATTAACGCACTTGAAAAAGAATATGAAAAAGTTCAATGCTCCGTCCACAACTCGCCTTTTAGGGACCTAAATACACCTGGGCCTCTTTATTCGTTAAGCACACCATGCATTTGAAGTGTACTGCTCACATAGAGGAAGACCAAATTAAGACTCTTTTTGGGCAGCCTACTAGTTTGTAAATATTTTAAACATTCTCTTATTTTGAGAAAACATTATCAACTAATTTGTAAATAAATGGTACGGAACTCCGCAAGGACTTTCTGGCTCTATTGTTTAAAAATGGAGATATTTACACAGAACTCATAATATATGTGAAACAAAATAACACACTAGCAAACCCAAGAATAAGTTGCACTATATTTACATTACACCTTTTGAGTCCCGGTTTTATATTTAATGATTTTATTTTTAAATTAATATGTCCTTATTTGTATGTTTGGAACAATAAAAAAGATCGATGTTGGGTCCACAATGGTCAAAACTTCGTATTAAAATTTGGACTTCGGTTAAAATTTTAACGTTTTATTAGCGGTTGCACATCCTCAGGTTATCGCATTGCTATTAAATTCCTCATTTATAAATTTTGACAGATAAAAATGTTTTTATTGGCCTGAGTCTAAAATGAAGGAGATAGATCATTGTACAAACATTTATCTTAAGAGGTTAAGGAAAAATAACACAAACTTTTTGGGAGACTTTCTTGTATTTGATTACTCCATGGCATTAGATAATTATTGCGTTAAAACTTAAATATTATCTCTCCACATCTAAAGCTCACAAAATTGTTAAAATATATTGCCAATATCTCAGAACCTATTTATTTTATAAAAATATATTTCATCAAAGTTTTTTATTTTTAAAAGTATTATAATTTTACAATGACAAGTTATTTATTATCTCAAATAGTTACGGAGATACGGAAATTTCCGATTCTCTAAAGTACCCTAAACGTCATTTTCATGGGAAAATGAAAATAGCCAGTTAATCTATAATCTTAGTCAACGCCTAGATACGAATTTTAATCAAAGTCGTTAGGGCAGATTATGAGAAAATCGATTTTTTTTCTTTTCGCCCATTATAAAACTACTCTTAATTTTAAGTTTTAATGGACACACAGAGAGAGGGCATTGCAAAGACCATTTTTAAGGGTTCGAGGGGTCATCAGACGTAGACATCCATCAACATTTCAGGTTAGATTTTTTTTTACTGGCGCAATAATATACCTTTTGTGTTCGAAAAGTTTAAAAAGATATATGCGTATAGCTTGAAAGTTATTGGTTTTATAAAGATATGTTTCAAATAAAAGATTTGTATTATAAATAGCCCTACATATTTGCATTGAAAATTAATTTCATATCTCAAATAGTTTCGTAGATATGATAAAAAAAATTTAGAATTTATTCATCATACTGGAACCCTTAAAGTAATTTTGCCGAAATATTGAGGGTAGTCATTTTTTTTTTAATATTTATTAATGTTTTGAAATAAAATTTAATCAAAATCTTTAGAGCCGATTTTGAGTAAATCGATTCTTTATTTTTTTGCCCTTTAGTAAACTACCCTTAGTTTTAGGGTAAGATATCCAAATCCAAAAACCCCTCGGAGCAATCCTATGAAAACCCTAAAGGCAAAGTTTTAGCCAGATCGGTAAATTAGTTTAGGCTCTAATTGGAGGTAAAGACAGATAGACAGACGGAAATTCCAAAACTACTTTTTTTGTTAGGTGGGTCATGAAACATCGAAATATATTAAAATCTTGAGTTCGATTTATTTTAAGATCACAATATTTTCTCTACCTGTACACCGTAAATAATTTTAATATAAACGGAATGAGGGACTTTAAATAATATTATCAATTGTATATAAACTATTTTGATATAACCCACATTTGTTGACATGCCGATTAAACTTCAACCTAATTTGATTTTCCGATGTTGGTTAGTTTGGGACACAAATCTCATTTGGGTGTAAGTAGAGGAGTTTTTTTGTAAATGATTTTAATAACTTTTTTATGCAAAGATTAAAGATTAGTACATTTCTTCTAAAATTTATGTTCCTCATTCCTACATTATTCGTTAAAAATATTTGAGTATTCCAGACGGATAGTAAAAGTGGTGCACAAATATATATATGCATAGGAAAATTAAAGAAAAAAATTTATATCTATACATTTAAAAGTTATAAATTATTAATACTACTATGATTTTTATACAACATTGAGAATATTTAGGACGGTCCCAAGAAATTATAATTTTAAAACTATGAGCTACTTGAATAAAGATTAATATCGTTTAATATAATAAATATTATTTTCAAAGATATTTCAATTTGTTTTAGTGTCTTCCATTGTTTCCGCTCATTTTTCCTAAAAGAGTTCATTATTTTAGCTAAGAGGTTAACTGTATATCAACTTTTATAGTATCTGCTTCGGTGGCAGCATTGTCTAAGACTTCACTCTCACAATAGACTAGACTGCCAATGACAGGGATATCGGGGTTTGAATCCCAGTCAGGTGTTCTGAGAGTGGTTTCTCCTAATAGGTTTAACAATCTCCCTCCACACAAATGGGGGTACACTTCTTTTAAATTCAACCTTACTCATCCCTAAGTGTACAAATAGAAATGGTAGTAAGACGTGGTTGTGAAAAAAAACCTTGTAGTAATTGCCTTATTTAACAGCTAAAAAGAACTACTAGATCTACTTTTACGTTTTTATACGCCATGCTGTCACTTTTGATGGACACAATAAACACTCTTAAAATAATACTAGTATTATAGTAAAATGTTATCAATGTCAACCGAAAAAATATATTTGTATTGCTCCAAATATTCATTCATAAGAAAATCAATATATCGCTGTATAGTGGGCTTTCTTTTCTATATTTGAAGGCTTTGGGGTTTGGTCCTCACCCGCTACGCTCAGGAAAGGGGCTTTGGAGTAGGGGTGGTGGGTGGGGAATACGGGGCAGTTCGAAAACACTTAATATTTGTAAAATCAAGTGTTTCAGCATTTGCAGCTTACGTGCATTATAAGTAATTTTTCATGTTTGTTCCTATATTCTAAATCTTCCAAACCCTAGGAAAAAAATATGAATAATATAGCTTAATAATGAATGGAAAATTTGATATTATTTCCTAATTTAATTATTTGGTGTGAAAGGCAGCCCCTAAAGTTCCACTGCCAAGACTATCTCTAAATCCTTTTGCTCCACTCAGATTAGTTTTCCCGCCTTAATTCTAGGGGGAATGCTGACTCCTTACCTTTCATTACTCCCTTATCCTCTTGTTCCCTTAGGCCTCCTAGCTGCTAACCTAGAGGTCTAGGACTCGGTTCCCGGTTGGTATCGGGGTATTTATCACGTAGGGGAGTAATCCCCATGGTCACCAGGGTTTAATTAATTAATCTAGGATCTTCATCTACTTCATCCTGTCATGTTCACTATCATCATCCCCTCATCTCGTCGGGACATGCATGTGGGCGTCCACTGGGCAGTGGTACATTAGTAGGCTATTGACTAATCTTCCCGCAAACTGAGCTACAGATTGACATGCCATTATCATTATTATCTTATTTAAGTGTTTTCCAACCGGGACTTGTCACAGAGCGATTGATAGATGCCTGTGACGGTAGATAAGCGGTTGTTGCATTGGCAGGCAGAGCGCTTGGACGTAGTGCACACTTTTAGGGCTCCAGGGCTACAGATGGCTGTGATTAATGCGCCGGAGCTCAGTGTTTATCCCCGCCGCTGCAAGAATGCGCTAGTGCTGAGCTTACCAACATAAGAATGGGATTAAAGGATTTGAAGGAATAATAATTACAGAGGAAGAAGAAACGCCAAACCAGTTGAATTACGCAATTAAAACAAATAAATAATTTGTGGCACAAGCCAGAGTAGTACCGCTTAATTACTGCTACTTGATGAAAGTGATGAAAACATTTTTTTTTGTGTGCATATTGAATTTTATTTTTGTTACTTTGGTATGTTCAATTGTTGAATAAATAATCAGCCCACACCAGTGTGAACGCGGAATAAATGTCAGGCTCGTCTGCCATGGTTTGACAATGATAGGGACCTCTGGGGTCGAGTCCCGGTCACGACCACTAAGGGGTGGTTTTCCTCATTATTATCCACCCCCCCATTTTTCCTCTAGTAGGGCATACTTTGCATTATCATCTAATTTTTTGTGTAAAATGGCTCAAAGTTCGAACCATTTCGAACATGTTTTTTTTTTTTAAGTCAGCCTTTTCCTGACTACTGATAAGTGCTACTGTTTAATTTATAAAACGAACAGGTTGTTTGGGGGACGTTATAAAACTTACTTTTAATTATTTAACAAACCTCTATTTATTTATTCATGTGTGTAGCCACATGGTCTAACTTTAAGGCAGTATTTGGTAGCCTGAGGTCCGCGGACCGGATACTCTGACTAATTTTATCTAGTCCGCAAAAGATTTGGCAAACCAACTATTGTGTTCATAAAAAGTAGACTAATAGCTAACACTACATTTTAAATATAAAGTTTAAATTCTTAATTAAATATTTTTTTAACTGGCCCACCAAATTTGGTAAAATCCATACGCCCAGCAATATCATAAAGGTTGCCAACACCTGCTCTAAGTTATCGTTTTTAAAAATGGTTGGATTGCTTTTGAGGGAGAGGTTAAGGTTAGAACTCCGGCCTGGTGTCCTAAGGAAATTTTTCCTATATGTTTTCCTATTCTTTCTCCACGAAAATATGAGTACATTTCCTCTATATTCTAAATTCCTCCGAGTTATTTATCAATACATCTAGTTAGACCGTATTAATAATGTTAATTCCATAGTACACAATTATATAATCGATACCGGTAGGCCGGCGTATTCAATGTTATATGCATATTAATAGTCTGTATGTCCTGTGATGAGGCTGTCGAGGTTTAGGTTTCAGCTGGGTATTGTAAGCTTATGATTAAATAGTTTCGTGCTCTCTCCACCCACAAACATTGACACATCTAATCTCAATTCTACTTTATTAATTGGTAACCAATTAGTGAAATTAAATTAGTACTATCCGGATGGGTAGTTAGGCACAATTCAAACAAATCAAATAAGTATTATTATTATTATTATTATTATTATTATTATTATTATTATTAGATGTTCTGTCTTGTTACAGGTCCAATCCTTTTGTCCGTTTGAATTCTCTACCCTTCAAAGAAACGTCAGACTCCAATTTATGTTACAGCAAATGTAATCCTCTCTGATGAGCCAATATGCTGAATTTGACTTTTCTCACTGCCATTTCTTGACTGGAATGTTTCCTTTATGAAAGCTCAGGCTGACTAAAAATTAATGGCACACCATTTAAAAGTATTTTCTCAAAGAAAGCCCTAAAAATTAGAATCTAGTAAAAAAACATGCAAAATATGTAATTTAATAAAATAACTTATAAAATATGTAGAATTCTATATAATATCAAAATTGAAAACACAGTCCTAACCAACCTTATTCTTCTACAGTTCGCTTTTCAGATTTTAGCTGGCAGGATTAAAATATGTAATTATTTAAAAATCTGGGTTCTAGTAATAATGTAGCCCTTCAAGATATGACTTATAATTTTCTTCGTACACCGACTTCCTCTATCCCTCCACCACTCTATAGGAGGAAGAATGGTGGAAGGATAGAGGAATATGAAGGAGTTTTACTAAACTGATCCGGCCACAGGCTGGAAATAGTTGATGATGATAATGATGATAACGGATTGTATATTTCAGTTAAAATTACACTGTCTCAATTCTTACACGATAAGTAAATTTATATATATGAATGAAGACCGAATGGATAGTAAGACACCTTATCTCAGTCGGTAGCATGTCTGTCTACTGAGCTAAGGATCCAGGGTTTGAGTCCTGTCATGGCCGGAAGATTTTTTATTAGTAAAATGTGGAATTCTGTTTTTCACAGTTATAAATTAACGACTGGGATCTGGATGTTGTGTCTGTTCTAGATTTAAGTTAGTTTATAAATCGTGTATTTATATAATCTGTCGGTTCAGAAAGTGCACGTTAAATAACTCAAATAAATAAATGAAAATAATAAGTAAGACACGGCAGAAACATATTATATATATATATATATATAACCAAAACTAGCTTCAAGTCATGACTGGCACAAGATCTTGTAGTAAGAAACAAGCTTTCTGCTGTTAACGGGGCTTCATTCATTCTAATATAATAATAATAATAATAATAATAATAATAATAATAATAATAATAATAATAATACTTAGCATCACGTCATACACTCAGTTCAGGTTATACGCTTTAGTACTTATTACACTAATGGAATAGGAATTGGGAAGGTTGAATAAAGAGGAAGTGAGCCCGCATTTGCGTGTAGGTATAGAGTGGAAAACCATTTAGGGAAAACCACCCCCATGTCACCCTAGCGAGATTCGAACCTCGATCTCCCTGTCCTCAGCAGTCTATATCTACGTGAAACTAGCGCGTTAGCTAACCACGACACCGAGTCGGGTCACTCTAATATAGTTAGAAGATAATTTCGTAACACTAAAATCGAACCTAGGAAATCCGACTTATTACGTTAATGCGTTGCCATTAAACTATGCATATTCTTCACGTGATTAAATCAGGTGGCATCTGTAGAACTCAGTGATATAGCATTAGTGCACTAACCTCAAGGTCTCGGGCTCGATTTTCACATCCCAATGTCATTTTTCAAAATATATTTAAGCTCGTTAACTTGCATTAACATATCAAAAATAAAATTTTTAACTAACTATAACGATAATTTTTTTTAACTTTGATCTATAACAATATATAAAAACTTTATGATATTATTTACTTTACAAGTGACAAACTCATAAAGCTTTTCCGAGCAAATGTTAGAAAAAAACTTGACACCAAAACTAAAGTTTCTAATTAATGCCATCACCTGTTCGCCGTTTCCGGAGACCATTCTTTTTTTCGGACAATAAGGGCTAGCCAGAAATAATGTAAGAAGGCTTGAGATTGGTCAGTTTTAATACGTAGTTGCTCTGTGATTGGTGAGTGGACGGGCAAGGTGCCACGCGTCTGAGAGAATGGATAGCTTTCTTTTGGACACGAGGCTTGATTAGTTGTGGTGGTTGGGGGAGATTTGGA
>CABFWB010000123.1:375933-419782 GCA_902151455.1 Timema bartmani | reverse complement strand
AAAAAAATTAAGTTTATATCAAAATTTAAGCTATTTAGAAATCTAAAAATAATTCGTTCTTTTATTATATGATAAAATATCGACCAACAACTTTTAAAAATGCAGTTAGGTAAATAAAGCAAAAAAATGCATGTGCATATATTTAGCATCAAGGCAACAATAGTGCTCCGTGACAAATTTTTCTCCTGAAAAGTGCTCCACGATTCAAAAAGTTTGGGAACCGCTGCTCTAATGAATCCTATTTTTAAATAATACGAGTATTTCTTGAAGCAATGAGGCTTCCACAGGTTTTATTATTAGCAGTTTATTCTTAACTAGGCTTCCTACTGGAACACTGGGACACATTGCAGACCTTTAGAAATACCGTATTATTTTAAGAAGTGGTTTGTAATTCTAAAATATGGTTCAGGCCTAAATGGATGGAAAGCTATCAACACATCTCGGTAAAATTAAAAACATTCCATATTAGTATTTTAGAGTTTAAACCACGTTTGAACATATGAATATAGCTCATTTTAAACAAAGCTCTACATGAAATGTCGTTGATCAAAGAATAAGCTCAATGAGGAGAAACATAGATCCAACCCTCGTCATACAAATAAAAGGGATTTTTAATTAGGTCAAAAAGAATATATTAAAATAAGTGAGGATGGTTTTAGTCTCAAAACCGACATCCTCCTAAGAAATATCGTGGTACGAGCATTGGTCCCTTCATGTAGTTGGAACAACATTTTAAGGTAAAATATAAACATAATATTTTTTTCTAACTTAATTCAGCATTATATTGAATAATGATCATTACCGTGTGAGCAACAAGCTTACCGGATGCTTGATGTAGTTGTGAATAATATATTTGTTGAATGTGAGGAATACAGGCAAAATAAAATGCGCAGTAAAGATATATTTAGCTATAGTGCTGCCACGTTTTAAAGTATGTCTACTACCGTTTAGTACTGCTGTATTGGTTACAACATGTTACCGATTCTGATGGCAGTTATATTATTTAGGTTCTCAGTTAATAACTCCAGTTTTCACACATAATAATATCAAACCATATTATTATCTCCAAAACGTGTAAATGTGACATCATTATCACTGAATCATCACTTGTGAAAAATAAATTATTTTTGTATTAAAAATTTGAAACTAAATTATGTAAACCAGATAAGTTTAATTTATTTTTATACTTATTAACAGTGTTACAAACCTATGTAATGAATATTATATGGGATTCAAACTCCGACCTTCCTGTTGTTGGCAAAACAGGTCATACGATACTGATGCCTTGGTCCACGTACCTTACGATTCAGGCACTACTTACTAAAAATACTGCCTTTAACAATGTAAAAGTAAATAGCGAATCTAAAAAATAAAAAATAAACATATGGTTTGTTGGTTGGCTGAGATATAAGCATAAAAATAATCAATGCTTTTCAATATTTAATCTCCATCTATAAATCATCGTCAAATACTCCTATTTATTCGATCACTATTTTGTCTTCAATTAAAACCAATAGTGTTTCTTCTCTGACGTCACGCTACGAGATTATATTATCTGAAACTTGCTATGACCAAAAGAAGGGATCATTCATGGTCATAATATTGGTGAGCTGAACATTGAGACGGCCTTTCTGGAGACGTACTAAAAACGTCAACACCGCCATTTTAGTTATATATTTATGGTTCTTTTGAATTAAAGGTGCCTAACCAACAAGATGAAGTAGCCATAGCAATAGTATCTATTTTCAAAATTATTCCATTATATTTACTTAATTGAATAATAACCATAAACGATATGAGTTATAACGTGAAAGGAAAATTAAAATTGATTCAAGTTTGAATTTATTTTTTTATTATAGTGTATCCAGAAAATTTTAATTTCATTCTTAGTTTCGGGCCTAGCCTATTTTTAGTTATTTTGATTAGCTTCATTCCTAGTTTGTTGTGCTCCACGTCCCTAATATCTACACAAGCTTACAGCGTAAGAACGAGGAAATAAATACCCTGAATTTACGGATGAAGGAGTGATAATCTATTAAGAAAATAAACACCTCACTACAACGAATAGGTTTGATAGACATAGAAATATGTCATCAGCAAACCAGACAGGACGAGAATGAAACCCTTATCCTTGAAGTAATACTAATAATTTAAATATGGTAGTATTATTGTTAATTTATTATTCTGACACCGCGTCTCATTAGCCTTTCATGTTGTACGATATGAATTAATTACGCTAGTGTGTTAGGTATGAGTAAGTGTCAGATTTAGTGGATGTACCGACTGAGATATAAACCACAAACGACCGTCTATTACAATAAAATATTTCTTTATTGTGAATAGACCTAACCTGGCAGGGGTGACCGAGTCGTAACATATTAAACTCTTATCACATTTAGTATACATTGATGGAAAGGCCTGGGTCGAAAACCAGCTGGATGCACTAAGGGCTTGATTCCTCAAAGCATTCTCACTGTGCGGTTTACATCCTCTCCTCCGAAAATGTATGTACTTTTCTCTAAACTACCTTCTTTAATATTTTCTTTGAATAATAATTGTGTCAATTCGATCAAACAAAGAAATAAATGGAAAGGAACTCCGAGCGGACTTTCTCGCTCTATTGTTTTAAAATGGAGATATTTACTCAAAACTTGTAATATATGTAAAACCAAATAATATACACTATCAAACCCAAGCATAAATTGCACTATATTTATGAAAAGCATTTTTTGATTCCTGCTTTTAAATTTTATAATTTTATTTTTAAAGAATTAATATCCTCATTTGTATGTTTGGACCGATAAAAAAGATCAATATTGGGTCCAAAAGGGTCAACACTTCGCATTAAAATTTCGAATTCCGGTTAAAATTTTCGAAATTTTATTAGGTGTTGCACATCTTCATGTCATCGCATTGCAATTAAATTCCTCATTTATCAATTTTAACCAATAAAAAACTTAAATATTGACTATTGAGTCTAAAATGGAGATAGATAAATGTTGTACAAATATTTATCCTAAGACGTTTAAGGAAGAATGACACATTTTTTGAGAGACCTACTTATATTTAATTACGCTATGGCATTGAAGAATTAATGCGTTAAAACTTAAGTAGTATCTCTCCACATCTAAAGCTCAAAAAATTGTTTTAATATATTTGCCATTATCTCAGAAATTATTGGTTTTATAGAGATACATTTCAAATTGAAGTTTTTTTCAATAACACTACAATTTTGCAATGATAGGTTATTTAGTATCTCAAAAAGTTGCGGAGATACGGAAATTTCAGCTTGTGTAAAGTACCCTAAAATTCATTTTTATGGACAAATGAAAATAACCAGTTTATTTATAATCTTAATCCACGCCTAGATCCGAATTTTAATAAAAATAGTTTGAGCCGAATTTGAGAAAATCAATTTTTTCTCTTTTCGCCCTTTATTAAACTATTCTTAATTTTATGTTTAAAGAGACACACAGACATACGGCATTGCAAAGAACACTTTTTAGGGTGAAGGGGGTCATGAAACGTCGACGTCCATCAACATTTCAGGTAAGTTTTTTTTACGGTCGCAATACTTTACCTATTGTTTTCGAAAAGTTAAAAAAAATATAAATATCTACTTTAGCTTGAAATTTATTTGTTTTATAAAAATATGCTTCGAATAAAATATTTATATTATAAATAGGTCTACATATTTGTGATGATAATTAATTTCATATTTCAAATAGTTTCGGAGATATGATAAAAAAAATTCTAATTTACGCATCAGAGCGTAGCCCTTAAAGTTATTTAGCCGACATATTGAGGATAGTAAACTACCCTTAATTTTAGGGCTAAATATCCAATTCCAAGAATCTCTCGGGGCAATCCTATGAAGACCCTAGATACCAAGTTTTAGCCCGATTGGTAAAATAGTTTAGTCTATAGTTGTAGGTACAGACAGACAGATGGAAATTCAAAAACCACTTTTCGGATTCGGGGGGGGAGGGGGGGTCATGAAACGTCAATATTCATCAAAATCTCGAGTTCAATTTTTTTGACGATCACAATGCTTTCTCTACCTGTAAGATAGCGAGAAAGTAAAAACCTAAATCAATATTATTATTATCATCATCACCATAGACTCCGCCTCTGTGGTCTTGTGGTCAGAGTTCCAGGCTATAGATCCAGAGAGCCCGGCTTCGATTCCCAGTGCCTCCAAAATTTCTCTTTGAAGCAGTGGGTCTAGAAGGGGGTCAAACTCGGGCTCGTGAGGACTAATAAGGGCCTACTTGAACAAAGAGGTAGCAGTTCCATTTTATAAAACTGAGATTAACGGCCGGAGGACTCACTATGCTGACCACATGACACCCTCTACTCACAAATGTTGTCAGTATCATCGCTAATGGCGGCGGCCACTCGGTTGGTATAGCTTGCTTGCGGGCTCACACCATGGAGTTCTTACTACCACAATCATTATAAGTGTTAGCAATAAAACAAGACAATGGCGGGGGGATATGATTAGAGCTCAGTAATTCTACAGTCTTTTTTTAGTAGCCAAAAGTATTTTTGTACAAAAATAAATAAAAATGTTTCCAGTAGATGTGTTTGGTTTAATTCACTGCACATTGTAGTCTGACCAGTTCTTGAATATTTTATCATGAGCATAAGGTAATTTTATATTAGACTTTTTAAATTAAAATAAAAAGTAATAGTCAAAGGCTATCACGCCCATAAAAAATATGCAATAACTATTGAGAATACCACTTGTATACAATTAAAAAATGTATCTACTGGAGCAATATGGAATTTATTCCAACTTAGGGGTCTTGGGGTAAAGTTCTCTCCTTAGAACCCGATGTTAGTGGGTTCAAACCCAGCTGAGAATGACAGATTTTTATTTACCGATAAAAATCCATAGCACAACTTTTTTCATACGGAAAGTAAAACCATTGGTCACATGCCAATTGTGACATGTAAAAAAGTCCTGAAAGTTACGTGAAAATACCTTTCCCTGCAAAATTTGTAGGCCCCTTTCAATTCCGCTCAAAGAAATTCTTGTGTTCTGATATAATCCATCGGTTCAGAAAGTGCAAGTTAAATATCTCAAATAAATGAAAATTAAAAAAAATATTGTATTTAGTTTGGCCTAAAAGTATTTTGTTATAATAGTTGTGAAAATAATGACCCTGGTACGACGAATTCTGTCTTCCATGAGAAATCACACTAAATACACTCTGATAAAATATCCCCTTTCAAGGTTCCCATATTAAACGGAAGTTCGTCGCTCAGCCTTTCGTGAGAGTCTTCTAAAGTGGCTTCCAACTACACACTATCTTTCTCTCTCTATCTACACACTCTCTCGCTCTATCTCCTTGTTCCACAAAAACTAAGCCGCACGACCTTATCGTGAAAAATGGCACCTACTTTTTCTACTTGTTGGATCAGAGCGATGTTTTCTATAGAATAATTCAAAGCCTTCCCCCATACCCCCAAAATACCCCTCCCCATACTTCTCGTTCTACAACACCAGTACAATCTACCCATCTAAAAAAGTCCTTTCATAAAAAAAATAAGGATCCTTTAGAAGTGAAACTTTCCTCCCCTTTCACAGACTTATGTTTTTGTACCGTTCTATCACTATATCAGGTTTATTTTTTGTTATTAAAAAAAAAAGATGGTCTAGTTTTTTTTAATCTATATTGTTTTTTGAACTTAGGTTCATGTATGATCCTGGACTTCACGTTCCAAAGACCGATGGAAAACTGTCAGAGAGATTCAATCTATTGCCTCTCATAATAACAAGTTAAACATGTTTGGGCGTATTGATATCAAAATAGTGTCTTCCATTGAAACTTTTAATACATTTATATTGTTTGATCTGAATTGTGCTTACAGTAAGATCCTTACAGCCAATTTACTAAAAAGTCTCACTTTGGATTTTACAAAACCTGATTCTATCCTGGCTGAAGACAAATAATTTACTAAGCGTGTAAAGGCTATTTTGACATTTATTATCCATCCAAGCAATCCGTCCTTTACTACGCTAATGAGATATGGGTAATGAAGATGGAGTTTGGAAATAATGCACCAGCATTTGTGGAGGGAGAGTTTGAAATCCTCTAATGAAAAAAAAATACTCTCAGCAAACACACGACCGAGACTCGAGATCCAATCCTTCCACGCCATCGTCAAACCTGACTTGATGAGCATGACGTTTACTCCGCGTTATTTCCGATACAAATAGAGTTTATTAGTGTGTTTCAATGTTAAGCTTGTATACAAGTTTGTGCTGATAGCCTGGTCTTTATAAAGTTAAATTTGTATACCATATTATTATTATTACTACCCGTATGTTTTCTTAAGAAAACTTTTTATAAACCTTACACCTTAGAACTTTAAAATCAATAAAGCAGTTGTGTTTATGAAAATTATATATATAATCAATTTCCAGGACAATCCAACACTTCAGCTCAGTCGGTAGCGTCTCTGTTCCTTGAGCTAAGGGTCCCGGGATCGATTCCCGGCATGGTCGAAAAATGTATCATCGGTTAAATGTGGGATTACCCTTTTATAGTGATAAATTAACGGCTGGAGACTGGTTGTTGTGCATGTCCTAGTATTAATTTACATTATAAGGCATATGAATCTACGACAGGCCTAGCAAGCCGGTAGTGAAAAATAAATGGCTCAAATAAAAAACTAACCCAGACTATAGATTGGAAACAGTAATGGATGTAAGTAAATCTAATCTCCAAGACAGGTCTTATCAATGAGGCTTGTTATAGTTCGATGGAGACCCATGATGCAAATTAACAATGAAACAATCAATAAAATAAGTTATCTTGACTAATACATAAGGTTTTTTTCCAAGATTTGTCATGATAGCATCTGCTCCTCATTAGATATCATTGATCTTTTTCTATAAGTCTGTTTTCATGGCCTAATTACCATTTTTTTACAACCAACCAACCAACTTGGTGGACCCACTCTTTTTATTAGTTTCCCAAACTGGGTTAGGTGAATGGTTGGAAATCTGGATTTTAGCTTGACAAATCAAGTGGAAATTAGGGAAAGGTTTGAAAAATATTAACTAAAATTAATAATTAAATTAAATGTAATACCCTAATGTAGGAATAACTTTAAAATACATTCTCATACTAGTTATTTTACTAGGTTAGATAGGCTATGATAATTTTAGATGTTTTTTAAGAGTACATTTTGAACTAACTGATTATTTAAACAAAATATTTACAGGATAACTTAACTAGCCAATCCATCGCTATGAAAGGGAAATCCTCAATTTCACCAGTGTGTCAATAATGTCCGGAATTGAAAGCAGGACCGATGTTTCAATAAAAAAAGCTTATTTCTCTGATAGTTAGGCAATATATAATATTAGTTTTATTATAGGAGAGTTGCAGGGTGAAAACGTTTACGAAGGCATTAATCACCTCTGGTCTGATTATCCAATTATGCAAAGCTAGAAGTTCGAATTTAAGTCAGGTATGCTAATGCTATTTTGTTTTTTATGTGGTTTCACATTATCTACACGCAAATGAAGGTACATTTTCTATTCATTCTACCTTCCTCGTCTCTATGGACCCCCAAAACCATCCCTCTTTATACCCCGTTGACCATGAATAATTATAAGGAGTGATTTAATGTATAGTCTACTTGAGTGGGCTGCCCACCTGAGCGTTGAGAAGAGTTGCAGACGTTTAGAAATACACGTTACTTAAGAAGTAATTTGATATTATAAAATATGCCTTGTATCATAATTAAGGAGAAATTTATCAAAATTATATAAATATATATATATATATATATATATTTTTAAGAACAGATAAATCCATATATATCCGTATACATATTTACAAGGGGCTTTATTTTTTCCTCAGAACCTTTCTATTTACCTAGATGGACTCATTGGGTAATTTAAAAATTAATAAAAACCTTATTTTGATTCTTCTTCACATGTTTCAAGATTCGCTTCCACTTCGTTTTGCGCACCCTTATTATTTAATTCGTATCGATGGGGTAGCGGACAAAGGCGTCAATCATCGTTTGNAAAATTATAATTTGTATCTTTGAGTAGTTTTTTTTTTTTTTGTGAACTAATTTTTTATAAATCTTCTACACCTTAGGTTATTTGGCTTGGTCACGAAAATGGCCTGTAGGAATCTTCCTGCCAGGATGTAGATTAATAAAGTCCGTGGTAGCATATGTCTATCTAGAATAGGAAACAAGGAAAAAGGTAAAATTAAAAAGCAAGTCAATGTTTTCAAGGCGAAAATATTAAAGTGACCGTGTAAACTCGTCATAAAATAAATAGGGAAATGGTTATCAGCACATAAACAAAAGCCCTCTCAGGGTTAACTTCTAATTTTCTTCCCTCTCTATTTTGTACATGGGTGTCCAAGTGTGATAGCGCTTAGACTGCCTGCTTATGTGCGTCAAGCTAAGATGCAACTAGTTTCGCAAAATAGATTAGAAATCTCCAAGAAGGGAACGTCTTTAAATTAGAAATATTCAAAAAGGCGGAAAAAAGTAAAGCCACTCATTTTAACAACGTTTAAAAATAAATGTCTCAGTTCGAACAACAAGGTAGACATCGTCACAGCAAATAAAGTAGTTTTTAATGGGTTAACGACAGCAACATTTTGGATAGTTAATGATTGTTTCAGTGGTTTTGATGCTTCAAAACAGCCTTTTCCATCAGGAGTACTGCAATGTGATGATATATGTCCCGCCAAATCTACCCTAGAAGATGTAGCAACATTGTGGCTGCTTCCCCTCTCCACCTCCCTCCTCCCCTCCTACATCTTACAACGGAGAGCATTTTTCTAACAACCTAACACAACCTTATCTTGCTTCAACCCTTCATTTCTTCCTGTCTTTTGACTCTCAGGATTAATCGTTTTCGTGTTGTTCTCTCTTTCTTTTGACATCCTCACTCTCTGTGGTCCTCCGTAGACGTGGGTCAGTGTCCTAATTCTCTATCCCTCTCTCTCTTTCTCTCTCTCTCTCTCTCTCTCACGCGCAGAACTCCAAAACTGTCCCATCTTCCTCGCACCACTAAGATTTCTCCCTCCACCAAACTCTATCTTCATCCCACCTGCAAGAGAGCGACTCTCCCATCTCACTCGCACACAGCCACGCGAACGCCACACGCCCGCCGCGTCTTCTAGCGCTGTGGTGGGAGATCCTGGAAACTACAATCGAAATGCCAAGCGTGCCAAAGTGGTATAAAGGGCACATAGTGGATAACGTTTACTACATTATGTAATTATATCAAAGCAACGAATATGTACAGTTTTGTTTGTATTTTTCAAACTTCTCATGAATATTTCAACATTTTTGATATTTTTTTTCATGAATTAGAAATTATTTAATATTGTCTAATTTTAATGATTTGGTGCGAGTACTGTTAGGTATTTGTGTTGCTTTCTCATAATTCTAATCTTGTTTTCTTTGAGAATGTTTTACAAAAATAAAGGAAAATTTTAAAATCTTATTTCTTACACAAATTTTAGTCTAAAACATTTTTGTTTATATTTTTCTCATTCATCCGGGAAATTACGAACAAAAATTATTATACTAGCGTGTATAAGGATGTATTACCTTTAAATAATTATGATTGTATTGATCATAATTAGCATCGAGCTGTGTGTAGCTACTACGGAAAGCACGTTAAAAAAATATATAAAATACTCCCAAAGTGAAGCCATCTAGATTTGTTTCGATCGTAGGCGCAACAAGGTGTTTTAGACGCAAACCTAAGGCGGGTGCGAAAATAATACCATAACATTCCCAAATCCTACTTTTGCACCGAGTTTCATTGCAGACAATAATATAGCGGGGAGCAAGCCGACTCTTTTTCCTACATGCTCCTCTAGAAGGTACGATCGTCTACTAAAAAGAAAAACCCACTGGTTTTAAAACATGAAAAGGTGGAGTGAGGTATTACAAAATATACCCTGGAGGTATCTAGAAGGTATATACAGAAGAAGAGAGAGATTGCAGGGGAAATTGAGTGAAGAGGGAAGGGGGGATAAGAGGGGTTGGGAAGAATGAAAACACCGGGCCGCCTCCCCCCTTCCCCGACACCTCCTCTACCCCCTTAAAATGCAGCTGCGTCTCCAAAACCCAAATAACCGGACCTCGGCCCAGCGCGCACTTCTTTTTGAATTAACATTGCTTCGAATTTATTCTACACCTGGATCAACAAGTTTTTCTTTTGGTTAGGAAGTAAAAGAAAAAAAAAAAGTTAAATTGAGCAACCACATGCACGTACAATTAAAATTCTTGCAACTTCTTTTTTCTGTTGTTTAGAACGATTCGTTGAACCCTTTAAAACTTTTGTGGCGCACTGTAATTTTAAACAAGTGTATGAGGTCCTCCGATAGATCAACAACAAATTCAAGTGCAACATAAACTTAATTTGCAATTACCTAATTTGGTGTACATAGGTATTTTATAAGTACAATAAATAATAGGCCTAAATGAAGTGCGTGAGTATCAAGTTAATAGCTTTATGACATTTAAAATAAACTTTAATTTTAGACAATAAAATATTCTTTTTTTTACAACTGTTCAGACTAGACGGTTTTTATTTAGGCTAGTGAGGTGAAGGTAAGTGAAAAAGCATTCAGACGAAATGTATTTACATTTGCGGTGAGGGAGCAGGAAAGCACCCTTGATACAGCCAGCCAGGAATTGAACCCTAACCTCCCTTTCAGCGTCAAACCATACTAGATGACCTTGTCGTTTATACCTCGTCTCTCTCTCTGATTTTGTTTAGTAGGATTCTGGAAGGAAGACGTTTTTAGAAAATACATACACATTTTTTAGTGTTCAACATAATTTTACATTACTAGTAGTATATTTTTTTAGCACTGCGTCTTACTACCCCTTCGGTTTATTATCTTTTGTACTAATTACGCTGATTTTTTGGGAAATAGATAAGTTATATTGAAATAAAGTGTACCCGCATTTGTGTGGAGGGAGAATGGGAAACAATTTTTTGAAAAACTGCCCTCAGTACACCCGACTGAGATTTGAACCTCGATCTCTCCATCATCAGAATGCTAGTATACTGCGAGAGTAGCGCATTTGATCACACGGCTACAGAAGTGGTTAATAGTTGTATTATTTCATAGTTATTTTAATAACTATTATTTGATGTATTTAACTTAAATTCTGAACCAATTTATGATATCAACAAACGACTTTTCACCAACTCAAATTTAGAACAGACACAAAACACAACCTTTAAGCGTTAATTAATCACTGTGTGAAAGTTGAAACCCTCATTTTACCATTTATAAATGTTTGGCCATGCCGAGAATCAGACCAAGGACTCTGAACTTAAAAAGGTAGACACGCAACTGACTGAGCTAAGGTGTCTTACCTGTTATTGTTAACACTATCTATCAAAAGCTATAGTTGCAGATAATTTGATTCGACGTGTAAATATAAGGTTAGCTTTTCTGGGGGTGAACTTTACTATAAGCCAATATAAGATTTAATATAAAATACAAATATAGGTTGCTTCAAGTCAACGTAAATGAGGTAAATAAAAATATAAAAAATCTTTAATGAGGGGTAACATTATCAGGAAACAACAAAATGTTAGGAATAGCGTTCGGCCAGACTGACAAGCGTGCGAGCGAACGCGCAAGCGACTGGATGGTCAGACTGGCGAGCGCGTGATTATCAGATAGCTATCGAGTTGTTGACGAGGAGGCTCCGGATCTTGGCTGAGTGAACTGAAGGGGGTTTTAACAAGTGATTTATTGTTGTGGTTTTCTCATCCTCTCTCCACGCTGGTGGTGATTCTTATTTGTAAAGTCCTACTTTGATAATATTGAAGTATTTTAAAATATCAGTTTTACACATACACATATATATATATATATNTTATGATCTAACCAATTAAATTAGGCCGTTAGTAGCAAGTGTGCTAAACCTATCGATAGTAATAAAAATGTGAAAATGAGAAGTTTTCCTAGCACTCAATGAACCAACATACAATAATATTGCCTAGCACCTGTAAACTAGACTGTACCGGGTCGAACGCGCGCGTTTGAAATATAGAACCTGTTCTCTTTCAAGCGTGCGCACTCAGTCGCTCGCTCACTAGCGCGCTCCAGTCTGGCCACCTCTCATTACAACCAATTTGTTCTATTTTATATTTTAGTTGCTCGCTCAGTCTGGCCGCCCCCTAAAACATATCCAATCTTAAGATTTGCATTTCCTGGTATCATTATTTTTCTAATTGCAGTAGTACTTTATAAAGTGCAGGTACACTAGATAGATACCCATGTCAACTATTATCTGAAAAGTTTAATGCTACAAACAGTTTTGACCACGTAGCCCTATACTTGCTTTATAGTATTAGGAGCTCGAAAGTTCGTTGCCGCACTTCAAAAGTAGGCCATTTATTCCTGAGTTAGTTCTATCCAGTTCACCTCATTACATCCTATTCTTATCTTTATCTAGTTCTATCTAGTCCACCTCATTACATCCTATTCTTATCTTGAGCTAGCTCTATCTAGTCCACCTCATTACACTCTATCTCTTTCAGGCTAATTCGACTGCTAACCTTCCATCTGCGTATAGATATTTCCAATGGGCTCTTACCATTGGGCTTACTCGTCAGTACAATGAACAATGTTCTAGAATCTCCCATTCGTGCCGCATATCCCTCCCATCGTAATCTACGATACGTGATTATCTTAACAATGTTTTGTGATAAGTGCAAAGTATGTGACTCATAATTATGTGACCTCTTCCACTCCCCAGTGGTCTCATCCCTTTTTAGACCAAATATCTTCCTAAGCACCTTGTATTTGAACACCCTGAATTGTTTTAGTCATATACACCTATAAAAGGAAAAAAAAGCACCCCCATAAAAAGTGAGGGGTGAGAGAAGATTAATCAGAAAACTTTTGCATGAAGAGAAGAGTAAAAGTAATATTGGATGTCGGGGAACCCCAGTAGCGTGAATCCCGTTTAGGTAACTGTCAGTCCAAAGGCGTCACTCTCGCAATATACTAGATTGCCAATGACAGGGAGATCAGGGTTCTAATCCTGGTATAGTATACTGAGGGATTTTTCTAAATTGTTTTCCACTCTCATCAGCACAAAAGTTGGTACATTTCCTCTAAATTCAACCTTCTTCGTTCTTAACACATTATCATAATTAGTTCTTTTGGGTATATCACTAACGGGTAGTGAGATGCTGTGCTAAAATAAATGCGTAGAGAAAGGTGGAGGGGTAAATCAGGAGCACTGCTTATCATCAGGGAACTGATTTCGATGTCCTGGCAATAAATGACAAATGAACTAAAAGTTATAAATAATTAGTTCAAATTTNAAAAAAAAAATAGTCCAGTAAGTAAATAAACGTGCTTTAAAAATTAAAACTAAGATAGTTCTATATACAATACAAATTATTTAGCAACAAATGTTTCATACTGGTAGAATGTAACATTGATTTAAAAATTTCTGCCTTGGAAGTGATGACTTCTACCATTGTCACCTTTTTTAGATTAGTAGCAGCTCCTTACTAGGAAGGTGGATTATTTCCATCACGCAAATAAAAAGAGTACAAAGTTAATTTCAAGTCTAGATTACATATTCTCAGCCCAACAATTTTGTGGTAAAAAATAGTGTGTTTGAGTATTAATGATTTTACAAAACATCAGTAATAATGATATTTAGGTCTAAATTTAATATAAATGTACAAAAATGACAAAGTTAAAAAAATTACATATAAGTCCAAAATGCCTAAAAATTATCAAACAATGAAAATTATATAAATAATTACCTAAAAATCTTAAATGACTACAAATGACCAAAAATCTATTCAAACAAGTAAAAATTACTTAGAAATTTAAATTAACTAGAGATAGCCAAATAATGACTCATAAAATATACACTTTTACAACAACGGTATCATGAACAGAATTAATGTAAAAAAAAGTACTGTCTCTTACTTCAAAAAATAAATTTAATGTCATGAAAATCCAGACACTGCTTATAACTAATTCTTTTCGATTGGTATGAAAAATTAATTTCTTAGGAATCTTTAGAAGAATATATAGATTTCAAAATAGGAGTAGCCTACGTGTGATAAGTACAGGGAAATATGCAGATGACTTTGTAGTATTGGTAGTAAGGAAGAAGATCTTCAAGCTATGATAAACAAACTAGTTGAACTATAGTTGAAACTGGAAGATAGTATGGAACAGAAATAAACATCGATAAGTCGAAGGTAATGAGGGTATCTTAGAGGGAAGAGACACCGAATATTATTACGATAGGACATCAACAGCTGGAGAATGAACAGTTAAACTACTTGGAAATATTAATTGCGACAGGCGCGCAGTGTGTACGGGAGTTAAAACAAAACAAGCAATGGCTGAAACTGCATTCAGTAAAAAGAGGAGGCTACTGATTAGCAAACTGGACCTGGAGATAATAAAGTAGTGAAACGTCATATATGGAGCATCTCTTTGTATGAAGATGAAACATTGGCTCTGAAGAAAATGTATACTATCTATGTATACATATATATAGTAGAAGGAGTTTATATAGAAGTATAATCCTGCAGATATATATATATATAGAGAGAGAGAGAGAGAGAAAGAGAGAGAGAGAGAGAGATAGAGAGAGAGAGAGAGAAATAAATATATATTTTTCTATTTGATAAATTATACACTTAATAAAAAATAAATAATAGTATATGTGGACATTATACACATACAAAAAAAAATCTGTAGATTAAAATAAAATAAGTTAAAATAAACTTGGCAATTTTTTTCGTGAGAGTAGTGTTATTGATTATGTTTATGGCTCGTCTTGCACTCCTCTTCAGAGACCACTGCAATGAAGAAACAGTATGAAGAGAGTTGTTCGCTGGAACGCAACCGGAGAAAAAATAAAAATTATATAGTAGGGAAAACAATCACCCAATCAAGGATTTGGTTTTATTTTATCTAATCTCGAGCTAAATTTCTCCTAAGACCAAGTTATGCACTTATATCCAAAGTGCTATGTTAAAAATAAATAGCTAATTTTCTAAATTGATTTTGAAACTAAAATAAAAAAATCAACCGAAAAATAAAATAAAGATAAACGCTATCTTTCCACATTCCAATACAAAAATATAAAAGAAAGATCCCTCCAAGGTATTTTCGGTGAGATCTTATGAAACCCTTTTAAGGATATCTGTTTAAATGGTCTCCCTAGGAAGCCCTACGAAAACTACCGCGTATGCTCTACCAGATAACCACATTCAATTCGTAGCGGTCCATTTCTAACACACTATTCCCCAAACTACTGCTCGCCAGAGAATAATAAAGCAACGATAGCCTGCCAGCCCCCACTGAGCTATCCAATCTTCAACCGAGAACAACGACTGTCATTACTTGCGGTGTTGGGTTCCATATCGTGTAGTCCATTGGCACCTTTACAACTTCTAGATCTCAGGAGTATTATTATTACTATTATGATTTTTACAGACACTTAATACGAATGAAACCCACATCGAGAGTCACGAAGATCAGACATTAGCACGTATATACTGGTTTGGCGTAGAACAGAAAGTCTGTGCTTTAAATCATGATCGATTATACTGAGGTGGCTCTTCCTAAATGCCTTCACGCACTTTTTTATTTTTCCACAAATGTGGGTACGCTTCCACTAAATACAACCCTACTTGCCCCTGTCTCAATAACGTAAATAATATATGGCTAACACAAAAGGTTAGTAAGACGTGGTGATGAATATATACAAAAGTGAAAACCTCGCTGCTATCGAGACTTTCAAGGTTCGAATCCCAATCAGAAATGTTGTTGTGTTTTTATTTCCTAAATGTTTCCCAAATAACTTCCATCCACACGTAAAAAATCGGGTACATTTTTATCTAACTATCCCTTAGCCTATTAGGGCAAATATGCAGATATATTCTTAGTATTTAGAGTTTTATCTCTCCAAATATTAGATCTACAAGAACAGCTGTGTGCTCAAACACGTGATACTACTCAATTTTGATTAGACAGCTATTTACCTTACTATGGGTATTTAAAAGAGAGGTTTATTTTGACAAACTATATCCAAATTATTGAAGAGGAAGGATAGGCAAATATTTAGGGAAATACACCTCAGCACACCTGAGACGATTTCGAATTGTGAGCTCCCCACCACCGGCGATCCAGTTAATTGCAAGTCTAAAATGTTTGACCATTTGATAAACCGGTGGAGACGAGCGTAAAGGAGGGTTTAAAGGTTATATTGAGGTAGTGAAGGGTGATTAAAGCTTTTTCGCTTTGGTTGACTGTCATAAATATCGATAATCTCTAATATAAAAAAATCAATGGTATTACATAATATAGCAAATATTATCTTATTGTGTATTATAAATTCTAAGAAAATTAAGAAAAAAAGGTTTGTAGTAAGCTACCCTTAAGTTTTCCTAGTATAAAAAAACACATCATCTTGTTGATCACAATAAATACTATTTATATACAAATTCTAAGCCAAACTATTCAAATATTTTTACACATTTCAAATTTTTAAAAACATTGTTAATTAACCTAAAATTATTTTAATTTTTAAAAGTAAAAACGGATTCTTATTTATCATGCTTAACAATCACCAGAAACCCATTTTGAACTCAATCTTCAAGGCCAGTTTGGAAAAAATTCAAACGTTAAATTTTATAGTAAATAAACTACCTTTAAATTAATTTACTATTGGAAAATAAACATACATTATTTTTAAACATTTAAAATAGTCTCCTGATACTCATTTTGAGCAAAATGACTATGGGTGTTTTTTTTTAAATTACAGGTTTTACAAAAATCTGTTATTACTAAGCTACCATTTAATGATTTATTAAAAAACAATATAAATAATTAATTATTATTCATAATGAAAGAACTCAACAGACACCTATTTTTAACCCTAATCGTCACAGTATTTCTTAAAAAATTTGAATTAAAAAAGCAATAATCAGCAATCTACCATTAAAAAATTTCCCCCAAAATACAAATATACAGTGCTATTTTTCATATAAAAAACTCCCATATACTCACTTGTAACAAAATCCTTGGATCCTGTTTTAAAATACTGTTAAAAATTTTGAAAAATAATTCTTTTCTAAAACACTCTTAAACGAATTTTTACCCAAACAAACATTATAAAATGAAATTTTTCATGTCAAACGCTCCCAAGATACACGCATTTGTAACCAAATCGTTTTAATTATTTCTCAAATATTTCAACTTTAAAAAAATCAGTCATTAATAAACTACCCATGGATGAAATTTTACCCCAAATACGAGTTTACTGTGATGTTTGTTATGTCAAACATTTCCAAAACTGTTGTGGTCATTTTTTATAGAGTTTAAATTTTTGAAAAATCAATCAGTAAACTTCCCATAAATTAGTTTTCAAATTGTTTGGAACTAAATAGAAATTACTCATCACTAAGCTACCTAATTTGAGTGCTAGGCCCCAAAAAAAATTAATTAGATATATCGCTATAAAATCTAAACGTCTAATTTGAACAAAATCCATATAACCATTTAGGATCCGTGTACAATGACAGACAGATAGATAGACAGACAGACCTGGGAACGAACAGAAATATAAAATTCACTTTTTAAAGTTCGAGTTCACAGAAAACGTAAAGATTCATAATAATTTCGAGAGAAGTTTTTTCACGATTATAATAGTTCCTCTTGTTATGAGAAAGTATGTGAAGTTATACTAATAAAAAAGCTAGTGCACTTTAAATGTTAACGTTTACTGAATATATTTTACCTAATGTTTTACTTAATTGAAGCGAAGTAGTTTTTCTGAAACTTTTCTTCGTGATAAAGGGGAAAGGATATCATCAATAATTATAGGTACTGGTTTGAACCCAAGTTGTACATTATTTTAAAATATGTGCATATGGGTTTCTCTAAAGGCCAAGATCTATATTAATAATATTCCCAATTTATACTTTATGTTATATTTTTGGTTAGGTTAGTTATGATTCAGAAACCAAAATACCAAAATGGTTATAAATTAAACGTTTGATACAAAATAATACATTTTATCTTAATGTCTATAAATTGTGTCTAATGTTTTATCATCTTTCTTCATTATAATTATGAAGCCAGTAAAAAAAATTGCACAATTATTAGTATCAAGACATAATAATCGAGTTTGAAACAAGTTCCCAAACGAAATAGAAAACCACTTTCAGAACGGGCGAAATGAGCTTGGCGCAGTCGTTGGATAATCATAATATCTTGTAAAAGATGTTGGAGATTAAGAATGTGGTCCAGAAGGGAAGAACCTGCTGTCGTTGAAGATTGTTCACCGCCCGACCTTGGCAGGGGCCCCTCTATGATAGCACCTCTCGCCTATATACTACTCTTCGCGCGTTGCGTGCGAGCTACTTAATAGGTTCACTTCAGTCCACCACGATGTCACGTGGCGACACGTTTACATGTAGCCTCATATACGAATTTAACTTTTTATTTCATTATGTATCATCGCACCCTACCACCCATTCGGGTTGTACGTTTATGTACTAACTACTCTAAGGGGTTAAGGATGAGGAAGGTTGAATTTATAGGAAGTGTAACCGCATTTGCGTGGAAAGAGAGAGCGAGAGAGAGAAAGAGTGGGAAACCATTTAGGAAAAAACATCCCCTTTATAAGCTCAACTGGGATCGAACCATGAGCTCCCAGTCATTAGAAATCTAATTTATTGTGAGAAAAGTGCCTTATACCATGTGGCCATCGAAGCGGCCAAATTTAACAAACGTTACGCCAAACTAGATAAATTATTTCTATTTTTTTAACCCAACGCTTCTTACTAGCCAACTGGACTAAAGGCCTTTTTTACTTACCCTATAGGATAAGTTATGAGAGAGGTAGAAATTAAAGGAAAGGTGCCCGCATTTTTGTGTGAAACAATTTAGGTTAAAATACCCTCAATACACCTTATCGGGATTATAATCTTAGTATCTCCATAACTAGTGTACACGACTATGTGCACTTGACATTTAAACCTCCTGTCCATCGATGCGTCTGCTAGCTTTGATTAATGTTTCATTATTTATAGTGGAAATATCAACAAATTAATAAATATACAAGCCTTAATTATTTATAATATTAATGTGTAGGCGAATATCATAATAAGAGTTTTCATAAAATATGTAGGCCTATTTAATTCTTGGAACGATTGTATTAAACTCTTATCATACTTTTTAGCACGATAGCTTTTTCTTAGATTTTATTTAAAGTATATAAACTTAGGAACGAGATGTGTTTGAGATCTATATATCAATAACATTTAAATTCAATTAGGTATAGAATTGTGTTATTTAATGTTAGAAAATATAGATATTCTTCTTCAAACTTTAGATAATAGTCTAGTTTGATATTAATTTAGCTTGATAAAAATATGTTGTTTTATTTATCTTGTCTTTATTGACTAGTAAATTTTAAAAAGTTATCAATTTCACTGGGATATCAAATATTTCAATAATATTTAAAATTATTTTACAGTTAGCGATTATTATTCATCAATACAACGATATAATCAAACAGAAACAATTTGAATCGACTCTAAACCCCCACCCCTTAATTTCCCACACACTGGTGATCACTCAGTTCAGGGCATCAGTCTCGTAATAAACTGGATTTACGGTGACGTGGAGGTTTATATTATCATGGCTGGGTAGAAGGCGTAAGACCACTTGTTTTTCTCTATAGCTTTTCCATCCCCTCTCCCCACCAATGATGATGCGTTTCCTCTCAAACAACCTTCCTCATTCCTACCATTTTATTCAAGCCTTTAATCACCATGGGGATAAAATTGCCAGTATATTAAATTAATAAATTGTTTATAAACGTGTCATCGTGTAAACGTAGGCGGTGTTTTAGTGAGGCTGGCGGGACAGAAGTGGTGGAATTCCCTCCTTCCCTCCTCATCTCCGGCCGGCAGACAACAGTGTGGGAATTTTTTTGTGCCTACATTATTTTCCTATTTTTTTACAAGATCTATTTTTTCCCTCCGTCTTTCTGAAAGTCAAAGATAGATGAGAATGCAGATATGAGAAAAGGAAAGAGTCTGTGTGTGTTTTTTTTTTATATATCGCGTGTTGTTTAATTTCTGAGGCGAATTAGTTGGGGAAAAGGGGTAAAAATAAAAAACCTTGACATAAAACATACTCATCTTCAATTCTCGTCTCTTTTTTTGAAGGGTATCTTTAGGTTAGAATATTAGTAGTCATTGGGGCAGTGTCACAACGACAGGTTTTTAAAGTAGTAGTGACACTTCGAAAACCTTAATTAGACTGAAACCTGCATGGATGAGTAAGAGTACTAAGGTGTCACTGTTGTCTGGTATGGTTTGTCGTGCATGGGGAGACCGGAGTTTGAATCCTGCGTGGAGGTACTGAGGCTGTTTTTTGTATACATCTTTACACTCTTCCTCCACGGAAACATTGTTAGGGTCTAAATTTTCTTTAAATTCTACCTCTCTTAGCCCTGCTTGGTGTGTCCTGAATGTGATACTCATAATAACAAAAACAAAAGGTTTCCAATAATGGAACTCTGTGTTTGACTTGGTTTATGTTCTTACAAACTTCTTATAAAAAAATATGGATATTTTTAGCCAATTTTTGTGGAGGACTTTGAATTGAATGTATTTTAATATTAAAATGTATCTTTAAATTTTCTTGACAAAAGTTTACATAATTAATGTCCTTTGAATTGTTTTTGTTATAAGTGACTGTACAACATTATGTTTTTTATTGATTATCTAAGAAGATGGCACATATCTTCTAAAGTTTTAAGATAATGTCAGTAAACCTTGAACATTAGAACTTAATCTGAATATATATAAACAATAGCAGCAATAATAGAAGAATAAGATATTTTTATAAGGTCTTAAAATCCTGAATGTATACCTTGTAATTTTAATACACTTCATAAAAATATATTTACAATATTAAATCCTTATTCTTTATTGCTGTTATTGTTTTTATTTCCCATAGGATGTTTGATTATCTTATCATATCTTGTTATTTTATAGGTCAAAAATACTAAAATACTTTTTGAAATATTCAGCTTTAGGAGAGCAATATTATGCCGGCCACAATATTTTAAAGTTTCTAGTGTTTCATATTTTTGTTGTGATTTGTGTCGTACTACCCGTCTAGGTTATCCACATATCTGAATTAATGGGATTGCTTACCTAAGCGATGTAACCCATCAACAACATCCAAAACACGTTATTTAAAAAGTGGTTTGATATTTTAAAATAATATCCTTGCAAAAACTGAGTTTAGGGGTATCAACATATTTACATATATTTTAAATTTTGTATTTTAATTATAATATAAGGAATGCACTTACATGTTACATTTACTTAAATTGATATGTTTAACTTCTTTTGGTCAATTAAATAAATATAAAAATAAGAAAAATAACGTGCAAGATGATTTATTTAAATAAAGACCTAATTTATCATATCATGAATTATGAAGTCAATTAAAATAGGTACAGCATCACTTCTAGAAAGTCGTCAGTAAGATTGTTACAATAGTAATGTTATGGGATTATTAATCCAACAGATAAACAAGGAAAGAATAGTAATTTGTGAAGATTAAAATATTATTTTTTAAGATAGAAGGTTGTAGGATTGGCTGATAAGCAAATTGACTAGTGGATAAATTGCCAATTGGATTAGATTGTAGTTATTAATACCTTAAAAATGTTAACAAAGACAATGAATATATTTTAAAACTCTTACATAAAATATTTTAAAGCCTCGTTTATATTGTAACACAATATGTTGGCCAACACGATCCCAACAAGCTGTGTTGCAATATAAACGCATTCCCAACTTGGTGTTGGGAGAGCCGGTCAGAACCAACAAGTTGTGTTGGGTTGTGTTGGATCATTTGTTGGAGATAATAAACGACCAACCCAACATGTTGGCTGATTTGGGAGGCTCTGCGCATGCGCTAGAGAGCCAAGTCAGTCCCTACCCCTGGCAACGCACGTGTTTTGTGGCTATACATAAGGCTCCCATAAAGCGCAGAGCTATAGCAAATTTTTCCCCCGGAGTCACAACAATTTTCCTTTCCATTTTATCACGTAAATGAGGATACAAAAGTGCAACTAAGCATTCAAAGTCCACACATGACATTCGTACAAATTTTTCAAATCCACTTTGCAAATGTAGGGTATTCATTATTCCCACGTACGCATCTTCAATTGGATGTTTAGCAACAAAAAGAAAACTACAAACCCCCCCACCGTTTCTTACGTTTTGGTTTTTTCTGCAAGAGTACACTTCCTGTCAACAAAATAAAGGAAGAATGGCAAGTAATACGAGGTTATCCATGGCTAGAATGTGTTGACTGATTAAAACTAGCGAAGGACCCAGGATGTTGGTCCAACAAGTTGGTGACAATAAACGCGGCTTACTTTTCCTCATGTGTTGTCTCCCAACATGTTACATAATAAACGAGGCTTAAAGGTTATAGGTAAATTGATATTCCATTAGTAATTAGATTATTAGTTTAATTATTTATATACACTAGTAAATTGTTAGAAAAACAATATATTTATAAAAATGACTAATAGAAAGGTTAATTAGTTTGACTAGATTGTTATTGATGTACCTTACACATGTGAACAAAGAAAATTAACAGTATAAAATATCCACATGTAACATATTAAAATGAAAGGTATGACATTTCAAGTAACTTCTTTAACAAAATTGTTAGAATAGGTATCAACAATCTATTAGTCCTGAACTTATTATTCAAGTAAATTGTTTATCTAATTTTGCCTATGCTAAGTATCGAGATAGTTGATTATTTAAGAGATTTAATCGAAAATTAACAGATGTGTGTCATCCAGGTTATACTTGTACTCTGTTTTGATTTATTACAAAAAGAGGATAATATAAATAAGTACAAATTGATTAATATGAAAGAAGTGTAACATAAGTATAAATTAACGTTTTAAAACATTATAATAAAGTGAAGTTCCTTATTTGTTTGGTTTTAATCCTTCCCCTTACTTAGTGTTGAACAGTTGTGTTAATCTTGGCTAGATGATGAAATGTTTCGACATTTACACCATCTTCAGGTCTTCAAATTGGGACTAGGATTTTATTCCCGATGTAAACACAGTGAGTTTTATAACATAATAAATCATAAATATGTTATATTAGCTCGATTTGAACGACATTCCCTACAGAAAGTCAAAGTTCAAAAATCAAAATGAATGAATTAAAGCATAGATCTACTCTTGCTCAAACAAATATTCATATATATTAGGGTTACAATTGAACATTTTATAGTAATTAAGGATTATTTGAGTGTTTTTTATGCTTCAGAAATGCTATGACCATTAGAAATTCCACCGTGTTATATGAACCCCCTTCAAATAGCTGGCAATCTTAATGGGGTGAGTATGAGCAAGGTAGCATTTAGAGAAAGTTTACTCACTTTTAATTGTAGGGAGAAAGCCAAACTGTTAAATGGGGGGAAAAAAGCATTCAGCCCAGGTTGTATTTGAACTCCAGACTCCTCATCACCGGAAAACCAGACAAGACAAGATTGATGCATTTGTCCACGTTTCCACCAAAATATAAATATAACAATCCTATATCAAATGTATATTTCTATATTTTTATAATCAAACCAAAACTATAAATTACCATGACTTTATTTTGTTTCAAGATTGGTCACAAATCATGAATTCGTTGGGGCATTACAAAGGGTGGGAAATATAATAAACAGATAAAGACTACCCGGCAAAGGCTTTGTTTCAGCCCCTACAAACAGAACCGGCTTATAAATAATATCTCAAGATATACGAAAAAACTTCAGTAGGAAAATTGTGGCTAAGACTTCAACCACTCTTCTCTTTTTCCTAAACATTGTCCCTTGAGGGCCTCTCAAGATTACATCCGACGGACGCACGGACCCCATACCTGTCCCCCCGAAACACATCCTCTCCGAAATGCAATTTTTTACGACGACGCTGTAGGTTGAGAACATTAGCATGGTCTAAATAATTACTCTGCGTCAAGATAGACTCGGATAAACCACTGACAGCGAACTATATGGTACGGAGCTCCTGATGGAATAACCAGGAAGGTAGATGATGGTGATTAGGGTCAGTACTGAATATAAAACATAAAAACAATCTAACCCTAGGCTATGTTATCATGTGGGAGAATTTTAATAAATGTTATCAGTACTTAAGCTATTAAATTACATCATTTAAATCACTTGTCAAATTAACAAGTGGTTGCATATTAAATTATTTTTAGTACTTTTTCAACTGAAAGTAAAGGGCCAAGCTAATATGAAGAGACTGTACATTAATTGCTCTTAAATTATATAATTTACACTTTTAAAATGTTCTGTAACTGTAAATCATCCATTACAATGCTAAACGTGAAATGTACTACTCGGCCTTATTTTGCATATACTAAAGGGATAAGGGGTGTGTGTGTGTGTGTGTGTTTGTGTGTGTGTTTGTGTGTGTGTGTATGTGTGTGCGCGCGTGAACGTGCGTGAGTGACAATCATTTCCCCACTAATTTTAAAGGTTTTAAAATTTCTTACAACTAAGCTTACACCAAACAAATAAAGTAGGGCTAGATAAAAATTTGCATGAGCGTGTTTAATTTTAAATTGTTCTGCCAATACAATATAATATTAATATATATTTATATATATATTTGAAATGTATTTTGTTTTTAATTTATAAAAAATTTACATAATGATGAGCGTGATAATTAACAAGAAGAAAATTAATATATTCTTCTAATTCAAAATGTCCCTGATTAAATAAAATGATATGTTTGGAAAGTATCACCAGATAGAGACATCATGCACAAGCATCATGTTTTGTCTTAACACACCACTGCTATACCAACTGAACTCTCCATGAGTAAATTCAATTCGTATAACATTTCCTCCATTTAAGTCTTCCAAGACTCCAAAGCTACAGATAAAAACCAAGACTAGTGCAGCGCACACAGGATATTTTACTTCCACGGTTGTGAAGTCAAATGTTTTAGAGAAAGTTGGAATATTTATTGAACTTGGACAACTAACTCAATAGTTAAGTAAGTAGAGCATTTTCTTCTCAAGGCAAAAGTCCTCAGCTTCATTCCCTACGTGAGCAAATTTTAAAATGTTATCAATAAAAAAACAGGAGAAAATAACTAAATTAAATTAAAAACAATTGGGGGGAAGTAAACAAATAATTTGTACTGAATTAAAAATGTAAAATTACAAGTTACTATATATATGTTCTTCGAGAGCGTAAGAAATACTATTTCCGTAAGTTGGTTGTTTCACCAAGGCTTTCAGGTTATGGATTTTATGAATTCGAAGGATATATACGACTTTGCAGGAAACACTTTTGTAAAAGAAATATGTTACGACATTTTAAAATAAATTATGTCATTAAATTTATATACAGCGTGTCCTAAAACATAAATTGTAACTTTTTAGCTTTGTGCCGCTACCGAAAGGTAGTCTCTGGAAAAAAAATAACAGTCCCTCAAATATAGCCAATGTCCATTTTTACTATGGATTTTTTCAAAAAATTATTCCTATCATATAAGCTATAAGATAATATTTGAAAAGAGACAAACTCTCATCATACCAATTGTAATCGCCATGGCATAAATGGTGGTGTTTGTTTATTTTAGCATTGTAATGTTGTGAATTGCGTGTGACAAAACTAGTACATAAAAGTGTTTTGATGAGTGAGTAAACAGCAGGACGCAAGTGCTGACAACCCAAAACAGATTGTTAACATTCCTCTTGGCAATCAGGCCAAATTGCAGAATATATAATACTATTTTCCGAGCTAACAGGGCTGACAATTTAACAACGATTTTAAGGGGGTTTTGGGCTATCCGTGTTAGGACACCGGATCATCGTGTACGTGTGCTGGAGGCTACCATCGTATCCAGGGTACCAGGGTTCTTATCCGTTTAATATCACCTAGAGTGTCAGTCAGACCATTGGTTAAGCATTCCTTATTATACTTCGTTCTGTCACGAGCTCCTAAGTGAAATCTTATATATATTTTTAGTACCTTCTTAACAACATCGTAGTACAAAGTAGTATACAATAAAACCTATAAACCAAAGCCGTCTATAAATTATAAACCCACAAACACACATATTCCGTTACCATCCCCATCCTCGACTGCAACCCATCCTGACAGTTATAGGACCCACAAGCGCGGAGGTCCAACAATGTTATTTAATACATAACTTTTTTTTTGGACCGCGTCTAACTAACTGTTCAGGTTAGAGCATGTATACTAATTACCCTCCAATGATTTAGAGATAAAGAAGGTTACATTTAGAGGAAGTGTACCCACCTTTTTTTGTGGAAGAAGATTGGAAAACCAATTAGCAAAAACCAACATCAGTAAACCCGACCGTGACTCGAACCTCAATATACCCTCATTGGTAGTCTAGTCTACTACGAGAGTGACGCCTTAGACCAGGTGGTTACCGAAACGGGTAAAACACGATTTAACTGAGAGACATGACATAAATAGCAAATTAATTTATTTTCAAATACCTATTTTAAATTTAATAAGTTGGTTACACTAGCACTACTTCATTTCGAAAGATATTTATAGATAGTGTGTGTTCTACTTTCCCGAAAGGTTTGTAATCAGGGTGCAGGGTTCTGAATTTCTAGATTTCATAGTTCACATATTATATAATGAGCTATGTTTATACTGTAAAAATATAAACTATTTTAAAACTATAAGCTATACCTTTATAATATATTTTCATAAATATTAAACAAAAACCAGAGTGCTTTTAAGGATATCTATAGATTACAGTAGTTTACTGAAAATTATTTTAATATATGTTTACAATACTCATCATAAAATAGGTTAGATTGCAGCTTATAAATAAAGCATTGTGTTCCAACCTGTGTAGTGGTCCAGGACCTATTTTCCTGTGGCCCGCCAATATCAACTGGTGTTTAAATAATAAACATAAACATGCGTAATTTCTATCTGCATTATTGAAAAACTCTAGATACAAAAATTATATCAATCCTCTCATTAGATATATAATAATAATAAAATATTGTACTTCTATAGGTCTAGTGGTTCAGCATAAAATAAACAATTAAATGTGTTACTTGCATATTACTATTATCGTCTCGGCCTGTTATATTTGCTAAATTGTGCAGAATGGCCCGCGAATACTTAAAGGCTATACCATATTGTACGAGTAATAAAGGTTCATATTGGTTCATGACTTGTAAACTAGCTTAAACTAGATCAACTATACTTTAAGATAAACATGCAAACCTTTCACCCAAAATTTAAAGCTTATATTACCTATAGTATGTAAATGGCTATTCCTAGGTTGGAATAGGGAGTAAAATAAACATTGAAAATACATATTTACCATGCCTTAATATCCGTTATGTTTAAACGAAACATTGAATACATGAAGTAGATCTTGCTATTACTTAATAGATACGGAAGTAAATCAAATTAATCACAGAGTATTTTTAAGTTTTTTTTGTAAATATGTTTTAACATAGGTAATATATCTTATTAACATTATAGTATTGGGGGAAGAAGAATTTAAAGGAAGTGTACCCACATTATTTTGCATGGAGTTTGGGAAAACCACAGTGAATTTCTACTCCTGGATTCCCTGGACAAATTAATCTCCTGTGGTGGTTACTCATCTACCCAGCAATGGTATTTTTTAAACACAGTGTTAAAAACGATGACGTAAAAAACTGTGCAGCTATGGATATTCTGTAAACAGGTCATAACCATATTTTTTAAGAGTTGAGGGGGTGGGGCCTCATTATTTGCTATGGTTTTTAAAAAATGTCCCCAACAGGACGTGAAAATAAATGTTTGTTTTTACATTAATCCCATCTTGAAGCCATTTACCCACCCAGTGGCGTAGTTATCTAACGCGCTAGTTTCGTGTTGAGCTCGACTGCCAAGCACGGGGAGATCTAGGTTCGAGTCTCACTCGGGTGAGCTAGGGGTGGATTTCCTAAGTGGTTTTACAAACTACCTCCACGCAAATGTGGGTTCCATTCCTCTATATTCAACTTTCCCAATTCCTAACCCATTATCGTAATTAGTACTTAAGCGTGTAACCCTAACGTATAGTAAGACGCGGTGCTAAGTATTAAATTAATTATAAATATTGAAGCCATTTAAAGTGCTTTTCTTAGCAAAATCTAGGTTGAAGATGTTATGAATTTTAAAATACTACAAAAAGCTACTATTATGGGCAAAGGAAAGGAAATAAAAAATATTTATTATAATACTTTAGAATCTTGGGGATGGGGAAGAGCCCCATTAATCTTCCCCCCTCCTGGTCTACATGTCTGATATGTCTGCAAGTGACCGTGGAGTAACCCACTTTCAAAAAAATAGAATAAATGTTTCATGGTAAATTTCCACAAAAAAAAAGAAAGATATTGAGCGTTATAAAATCACCCGAATACAACAATAATGACAACCCCTCTCCTTCCCCCCAACCCCCTTCTTATTTCCATCTAAAACTGAATACACTAGCCTTTATCTCGTGGAAACCATGACCTAAGTTTCCTTTCAAAAACGTAACTGACCATACAAAACTTAGTAAAGTAATGAAGTATTCACCGTTTTTAAAGTCTGTCGTCATAAAATAAAAGGAGATGATGTTTTTGAAGAAGCTTACCATAAAATAAAAATAAAATAAGGTTAAGTTTTGAAAATAATCTTCTTCTAGCTTTTTTTTTGTTTTTTTAAACGTATATGTATTTTTTTTAACGACTCTATAAGTAGCCAAGGTGCCTTGGCTACTTTTATGGTACTAAAATGTATTATTACACGGTTACTATCGTGTTGAAGTGTGTATTATGGATTTGTTAGACTACAAAAGAGCGTATAAATGTTAAATTGAAACACCTTTTACTTCTTATTTTTTTTAACAACAGCTTCCAAAAGGATCGAGATCCCATGAAATCTATTGAAATTTAAATAAAAATAAAATATTATGAACGGAAAAATATATTGATATCAAATATACATGTAATGTTTTAAGTATTACCCTAAGTTTTTTATATATTTTTTATGCACCAGTACAAAAAAATGTATAAAAACTGATTTTGATTAAATTTATATTTTATAATTGTGGTAAAAACCGTAAAACTAATTGTGTACTTAAGGGATAAAAGTTTTATCTGGTTTAGTATAATGTGTTAATATTATTCCTAATTCATAACATACAAGCCATTTAAAAGCAATAAAATTGCTAATAAAATTGTTTAAATTATTGTAACAGAAAAAACCTTGATCGAAAGCATCAAAATCATAGGCTCGTCAAATAAAGAAACGTAGTAAGACTTAAAAATTAATATTATTTTAATTATATCAATAATTTCAAAATATATATTAGGTCCCTACAGTTTTTTCAAAATAAATTAAGTTGATAAGTATTTTCTTTGTGCACCTCGTTTTACTATCCATCCATGCTGAAGAATAATTAACATTGATTGGGTAAGAATAATTAGGGTATAATTTAGAGTAAATGTAGCCACATTGGCGTAGAGAGAGATTGGGAATACAGTTAGAAAATACCATACCCTGCTGGAATTCGTATATAATTATACGTCATAGGAGATCAAGTATATTGCTTGAGGGAAGTCTGAATACATTAGTTGGTGTTTATTTATAATCCTAAGTCCAAACTAATAATCCCTTAGTTCGTTTGTCAAAAGCGATGAATCTATCAATGTTTTTTATAATGTCCTGTTCTATCGTAGTAATATATAAAGAAATCAGCTTCTAGGCCTGTCTGTGACCAGCTGATTATAATATTACCTGACCTAACAAAACCTAACCTTATGTTGATAAACTTATGTAAGGTTAAGATTTGTTTATAAGAAAGTATATTTATGTCAAGTATTACATAAGAGTGAACTAAATTAATTAATTTTTATTATATCAAGAATAATAAAAACAAATAATAAAATTGAAAATCAAGCTCAGTTAGGTTCTGTCCTATGGTTTATATAAGTATGCAAGTATTCAGCTTTCTAGGTCATTAAGGTGCTTCTGGAGGTAGTGGAAAGACACACACTCACACATTAACAAATTTTATATAAGTATTTATAAAAACTAAGAAACCCATATTTTAAGCTATGATTTAAAGATATTATTTCTCTAAATTTCTAAATCGAAATATATATATTTTCAAAGGATTTTTAATTAAATGTTTTCCATTCTTTGGTAGTGGTCATTATCTATGAAATATTGTGATTTATATTATTTCCTTCATTTTGGTCCCATTACTAAACTGATAAAACATTCGGTATTCATAGGGTAAAGAAGCTTATGTAACACAAATGGTTTGGAGATCACTATAAATAGTCCCAGACGCTAACAAAACCCCTTGCGTTAGACGTTAAAATAAGAATGTAGCCTACTTCAGTGGTCACATGGTCTATGGCATTAGGCTTAACTGGACTAGATATTTGTTGACAGGAAGATCAGGGCAGGGAATAGTTTTCCACGTGCGATTTTATCACCAAGATTTTTCCAATCCCTCCTCACGTTAATTTGGATGCATTTACTATAATCAAAATTAATCTTAATTTTTATCTTGGAATTAGACTCATCAGTAATCAAAAATAAATTAAAACTCTACCTGCTGTTTTTTAGTTTGTAAAATGCTTTATTTATTTTTGTAAATATTTAAAGCAACGTCAAATGAATTATTTTAACACTCATCGGTGAGCCTGTGGACTAAAAGTAACGTTCATTTGGTATCGTTTGACAGCGATGGAGAGGTATTGGTTCAAACCCTAACTGGACATACTGAGGATGATTATCCCCCAAATTATTTCTTAATCTTCCTTTAAGAAACTTTAATCAAATGATCTCTCAATTCTTTGCTTCATTAGCTTAATTAAAATGCAAATGGTATGTAAGGGTATTAATAGGCTTGACTGTAGGGGGGAGTATTTTCCACCAAATAGTTTGTTTAGCTGCTACAGCGCATGCCCAAAGCGTGCACACACAATGGTTAACATCTCACCTCATCATAATTGTACCCAGGTTTAATTTATTGGCGTCTTACATATAAGGGAAAGACCACATACTTTCCTCCCGGAGCGTAACTCGACTACTTAACACCTATTTAGACTCGCTCCACGATCGTTGTTCAATTAATTACCGAACATAATAACTCTTTTTATACTAGTTAGAACCAGAATAAATTAATCGACTGACTTTCATCCTGGGCGTTGTCCTAGTCCCCCCCTTCCCCAGTCAACCCTCAACCTTACAAAACCAAATTACACGTAAGGAATGACTAATTGCTATTTGAAAACCTCCCCCTTCCCTTCACTTATGTTTTTCGTTTATACGAAGTAATGTTTCGTCAATGTTCTTTTAATATGCACTAAGGTTTTTTTTTTAGGTGTGTAGGGACAACTTGAAAGATGTAGGCCCATCGGGTATGAAATTAGGGTTTAAATATTACCGGCAATGTGGTCTTCAACACTAATTTAGTGTGGGCTGTGTATTTGGTCTCTTTAAACCTGACAAGATAATTTAAATGGTAAAATTGGTGGACGATAACTCAAGTGTGATCATTTTAGTTCCTAGGTGAAAAATTAGAAAATTAGAATTGGTTGCAAAGATACTCTCTGTTTTAACCTGAAAGGTTAATTACACCATGGCCCTATCTTAAAAGCTGTAACATATACAAACCCTATATTTTAAGGTAAACAAAAAGGGGTACTTCCGCGTGGCTAAATGGTTAGTGTGACTAACCAGTAGACTTGGAATATCTGGTGCTAATAGAGGTCATACTCACTATTTTATTTTTAAAAGCTCGTTCTATTATATGATTACTATATATTATCGAACCCCTACGGCTGGGTGTTTGGTGATAGACGTAATCTCCCAGTTGTGCTAATTTTCAACGTTTTGCTGTGATATAATCTGTGTGCCAATAGATTTTACATTTAATGGCATACTAATTTAAAAAAAATCAGTTGCAAAACGTTTGTATGCAGGTCTTACCATGGATAAAGCATCTGAAGATTGCGTTGCTAAGGCCGGGTTTATATAAAGAGCAACTGATGAAGGAAAATTGGAGTTGTAATAGAATGTTTTTGTTTATGCTGGGGAAAGTTGAAGGTGATGGCAACGGGACTAACCAGGGACGAGGCAACTGGAGTTTCTTCACTCACAACATATTGTAGACCCGTCACCTGGTTTCCTATATTTCCAACAACATTATGTTGTAATAAAACATTTTTTTAAAGATGGCATAAGAATAGCAAGAAAACATCAACTGCGCGCAGTTTATTGAAAACTATCCATCTTTGTATGATAGTTCGTGCAAAGAGTGCTCTAATAAGAATAAAACTGAGAAAGCTTGGCACTAGATAAGAGCAGAATTTAAATTAACAAGTGAGCACAAATATTATTTTATCAAAATATTGCTAATTTTCCAGGAGGTATCCTCTGAAAAAATCATATGATAGCTGGTAATAGCTGCATCCTTCCATCAGGAACCTGAAAAAAAATTAGTTTTATAAAATTAGATGCTCTATTGTTTCAGTGGAGGATTGCTAAAATAAGTGGCAGAATATCCGGACTTTATTTAACAGGATCTTTTTGTCCAAACCACCATTTGAATTTGGAATGGCGTCGAAAAGGAAGTACTATGATCAACGGCTGATATGATAATGCTGAAGAGACTGATGCTACTATGATGGAAAGGAACCCATAAACACCAGATGTAGATGTGGGCGATCCAGAGCGTATTGCTGAACGTGCAGATATTCCAGGCACTACTCAGGGAAATATTCATGCTGAATTCAGAAGAAAAGAACATAATCGCAAATCCAATTAGACAATACCATGACATATTATTTTATGATTGAAGACATACTGACATGGTGGATCAAACTTCAATGTCGTAACATCATCAAGTGCATCTATAGGGTCATCTAGATATATATTTCTACACCTAAAAATAAAGATCACGGATCTTCATACAAAAATACCTAAACAACGACATTCAGCAAAATAATCATAAGTATAATAAGTTTTTACACTATCTATAATAACAATGAACTTAAGTTAGATTCCTGCTGTTAACTTTTGAATTTTTCCACACCATACATAAGTTTCTTTTTCTTTTATTTTTTTGCAATACATTTTTCTTTTTGAATCCTAATTCAATAATTACTCAAAATAAATGATGATATGCAATGAAACTTTTTATTAGGTGTTCTGTCTTGCAACATATCAATTTTTTTTGTCAGTTAAATTATACCATCAAAACGCCCTGTCCCCTGCCTCCTCCTTCAGCTCCCAGAATTGTCTTCTTTCCTTCAAGTCATCCAAAATTTGGATCTTTCTTCTTAAACATCTTTGCAGCCTTTAATTCACATCGTATACTAGAACATAATCTTCCTCTGGGGATGAAATACCGAAAACTATTAAAAACAATAACGTCCTCCTGATATGACGAGTAATCATAAACTTGCATTGCTTTGGTATAAACATCTTTGTAAACCATTCATCGGAGACTAGCAAATCTCTGATGAGCAACTTCAGTAACAGTTGCATTTCCATCGACAGCTGTTGTTACCTGTATAAAGGTGGTCTAAAAGGATTCGCACCAGAATTTACTATAAGAAAGGGGTGTTTATTCATTAAGTTCTTTATAGTCTTGAGGAATCAGGGACTACTGTTCTAGTTTGGTTATGAACTTCTAGAATAAAAAGAGTTTCTAATCAATAAATGCCAATAGCACTTCTTAAATTTCAACTAAATAAACCTTTGTTTATTATAATGTAAAAAGTATATTATTTAGGAAATGGTTTTATTTTAAATAGTGGGATATTTACACATTAAGCAAATTTAATTATTTAATTAATTTGTAATTTTATTTAAATTACTCTTTATTTAACTTCCTAAGTAAAACTTAAAAATATTTCAATGCTGTTATGTAAGTAGGTTTATATGTATATATTTAAAACAATTAAACGTCATTAATTCATTTTAATAAACAAGAAGACATATTTTATCTGTTACTTCTTTGAAGATTTTAAGCAAATTAAGGTTTCACAACTTCTGCATTGTTTGGAAACTAAAGTCTCTATTAAAAAATTTTGCTTCATATAGATTATAGTTTTATTGAATTTTATATGTAGCTACTACTAGCTTAACTGATTTTTAGTAAATTTCTATGTTAATATATTTCTTTTAAAGGAAATACTTTTTTTCATAAGTTTGACTTTTCTGGTTTTGTAAAAGTGATCTGAAAGAAGATAACTAATTATATAATAAAACAAATCTTCTTCTAAATATACCAATTCTAGTCAAAACCCACTTATAAGTTCAAAAAAAAAGGACACAAAAATATATTGTAATGAACAAGGTTATTTTAATTATTTGATTAAATGGAGAATAAACAAATAAAAATGATGCAATGTGTATCTTGTAATCTAATAGATACAATTAAATCTAGATAATTCTACCATGTCAAGCTGAATTATGGACAAAAAAATGTTATTGATGAATCTCAGATATAAATTGAAATTACTTGAAACACACGTTGATAAACCATTGAAATATTAAATAATATTTGTAGCTAACAGTATTAACTACTCTAGTGTGGTAGGGATGAGTGTACTATATATTATAAGAAATTTATTCCCATTTTATTGGGGAAGAGTATAAGACTACTTAGGAAAAACTGCTCTCAGTACACCCAGCTGAGATTCAAACTCTGACCTCCCCGTCACTGACAAATCAGACTGAATAAACTTGACATTCATACAGTGTGCCACAAGCTTGGCTAAAAAAAACCGGCTACCTTCTGTTTATTAAGCCCATTTAAATTTTCTTGAATCATAAATATTAATTGTTTATACTTTTAAATGTAAAATAACAGTTTGGTGTTTGAGGAGAGGAGCTAGGATATTTTCAATGAAAGATTTACGAAGCTGTCGGAGTTTAAATCTGACACAAGACATAATTAAGATTAAGGCTCACTTCAATACTAGTATATACGACTACGCCCAAACGTAACTCTCGAAGGGTCATTTTAAAAAAAGTAGTGCTTGAATCGTTACCCAGGTGGACGATAGAAGGTGTAGAATGAACATCTCACGATAGGAATATAACTTGTTACGTGTGTCTCAAATGCATACGACTTCTTTCGCCTTCAATGGCCGCATGATCTAAGACATCACTTTCGCAATAGATTGGATTGCCGGTGATAGGGAAATCGGGCTTAAATTCCCGGTCGAGTGCACTGAGGAAGATTTCTCCTAGAATTGTTTTCCATTCTTCCTCTATGCAAATGGGAGTACGTTTCCTCTAAATCCAACCTCCATGGGAAATAAACAATTCATCATATTTATTATACATGCGTATAGTCTGATATGGTAGTAATATACCATGCAAATCAAAACTATTGAAGGCAAACCCAGGCACATTATTTTATTATTTCTTAAATAAATAGCATAGTATGCAGCTAAATTATATTTTTTATTAGTATAGTTTGCTAGATAAAATGGGAATGGGGTTGGAGGTTCCTATAAAGGAATTATAGCATGATTAACATTAGTAACTTTATTGTTAAACTAAAAATACCTATTAATATTTAAATACCATGAATTTTACCAATTCCGTGAGTTTGATTAGGTGGTATATATTATTTTGCCTACTATAATTGGTATTTTATATATAATTGAGTCTTTTTGATAATTTTTTCTATTTTTAATAAAGTTTTACGATATTATTTAAAGTTGCTACCAATTCATTGGTAGTATGTGAAGTTTTTCAGATTACTTTATTTATATAAGCTATATTTTTAGTGTGTGAAGCAGGTTTTACATTTAGATTGAACTATCTAATAAAATGTTCAGTTTTAAATAGTTGTGAATGGTTTTAGTAACATAATTATGTTTATTAAAAAGTTAAAATTGGGGGTGATAAGGACTTTGGTAAATATTAAAAAATGTGTATGAACAAAAATATATTGGGAACCACTTGTATAGAGTTTTATTCGCTGTTTGCCGCAAACTTATAAAAAAAAAATATTGTATAGTCTTTCTAATGAGTTACAGCAAAATTATTTTAACATAAGATGATCATAAATTATCCCTTTAACATTAGGGCGTGTATTGGATAACTTTACTTCTTTGTTTTTCCTCCATGTCTCACTATCCATCGGGGAAGGACTAAATATGAGGAAATGTAGTCATATTTTTGGAGAGAGAAAGTGAAAGTTAAAACAATCTTAAGTAAAAAGGGCCTGGATTTGAGCCCTGACCAAATGAACTTAACGTTTAGTTCACGTGGCCATTATAAACAGTAAATGCAGCTATTTCAGCTAAATAATCATTCCTAGTTTTAGGAGTCATGATATATGTTATGTCCATAGAGTCACGAAGCCATACATTAATAATAATCATCATCATCATAATCGTGGAACCCCTCCGGGTAGGGTGTTTGCGAACCAGCTCTCGCCAAAGCTGTCTGTCCAGGAACATTTTTCCTTCCATCACTCTTCTCCATATCTCTCCATTCTTTTCTAAATCATCCTTTATCTGGTCAACCCACCTCCTTCTGGGTCATCCACTTTTTCTCCTGAACCCTACCTCCTGCATTTGTAAAAGTGATGTTCTTGTGTTTTCCATTATTTTCACATGGCTGAACTATCTGAGTCTTAATAACCTTAACCTTTCCTCCATTGAATCCTTCACTAACTCCTCTCTCAAATCCTCATTCCTTACTCTATCTCTCCATGGCTTCTGCAGGGCTCATTTAAAAAAATCCATTTAACATGCCTGCAGCTTACTCAGCTCTTTTTTATTTATTGTGTGATCAATAATATATTTTGTTAAGCTCCACCTTAAACTTATGGTTCACCTCCCTAACTACCAATCCACGAAACGTCGGCGTGTTTATGGAAGGCTCTGAGCTACCGCGTCAAGCTAATTTTTTTGATGGTTTAGTCTCCACCTTTTAACTCCAAGGACTATAGTTTGATTCCAAGTGGGTAATAGTTTCATTCATTATTCGTGTGTGGGTGCGTTCTAAAACTCGCTTCATAACATTGCCGGAAGAGCTGGGTGTGTGCTTACTCTAATCTATTAATTAGAATAAATGAAAATATTGACATCTGAATTTGAAGGAGGTACTGCCCATATAAATGGTCGCATGATCTAAGGCGTTATTCTTGCAAGATACTATAGTACAGATGATGGAGAGGTTGAGGCTCGAGCCCTGGGTGGGTGGGCTAGGGGTGGTTTTCAACATAGTTTCTTATCACTGTGCACGCAGTCTGTACGTCAATCTTATCTAGAATGGTTTGATGGTAATGTGTCTCAATTCCCGGATGGTGTGCGAGGGAGTTTTTTTTCTAGACTTCCAAGCAGATGCGAGAACATTTTTTCTAAACCATACCTTTCTCGTCCTAACCCCATACAGTGTAATATGTGCGGATATTAGTATGGTCCTTAAGATGCTGTGGGGAAAACAAATGTTTTTTGTTGTGCAGGCCACAAAGGAAGTTGCCCAATCTTGGATGTCTCTTTCCACACCTATTGGAACCTAAGCCTCTACTTTCTCAATATAAGAGTCCACCAATGATTAGTTATACTCGTAAATTTGAAAAATGTTACCTAGGCATAGGAATTGAACCCGGGATCCTTACTTAGTGCGCTGATGCTTTACCACTGAGCTATCCAGAATAATTAGTTAATAAAGCTGCTTCTTTCTTCCCTTTCGAAGTTTCTTCTGATTCTTCATACACATAACGCTTGTGTTAGAATTCCAACGGATTACCTCAGCACTAATCTGTTCTTAAAGAATGAATTTTCATTTTAGTAAACGTAATGTGTAAACAAAGTTTTTTAAATATCCATACATCTATAAATGCGTAGTTCGGTCTGCAGTTTGGCGCCATCGACGTTGTTTAGACGCTGCTGGTGGTCATTTCGAACATATACCATAACTCTCTCTCAGTGCCAAAAATTGTACCTGCAAGTCAAATTTGTCATAATATATGGACTATCAAATAGTTAGTACATTTTTTTGGACCCCTCTATATCTAAGCAAACTTTATTCATGAATGGTCAGAATAACTTAATTTGTGAATAATTAGTCAAATAAATCTATTTTAAAATACAAGATTAATTATGTTTTAACGTTTTAATTTCAAATAATAATCCGTGATCTGCGTCTAATTACCCTCCAAACCATCTGGACCTTTACATTTGGTTCAGTACTAGGGATTTAAAATTTTAGATTAATTGTACTTTAATTTGTGTTAAGAGAAAAGGAAATCTTATTTGAGAAACTAAAGTCAGAACATCCGACAGAGGATCTAGCCCCAAATTTCTCCATAGTCAGCAAACTAGATAAGATTAAACTTGCACCTTTGGTCCAAATGTCTTATCGTTGAGAGTCGTTATTTAAAGGATTACATTTTTGGTTTATCTACTAAATCTGAACAACTCATCGATTACAAGTAAGAAGTGGTATTCTGGTCTAGCCACTTCACGTTATGTGGTCAAATAGTATCCTATCTTATTTGTTAGTGTATACAAAAAAACACAAACTCTAGCCAATTTTTGTTGAGGGTCACTAAATATATACATAATATTAAAATGATAGTAGTAACTTATTTATTTCAATTTTTATATTTTAATAATAAAAAACTATGTCATTATATAAATAATATGAATATAAGCAGTAATTAAACAACAAAATTAAATAATACATCAATATTTCTTGAAATGGCTAGTCAACAAAATAGCTGGCTCTTTTAATTTTATTGAATTATCAGCTAAAACGTGGATGAATGTTGTTGAATGCGAGGATGAGGGATAGCTCTGGAGTTATTATATTACTGTGCTTAGTTTTTATTAAGCTAAGTGTCACTGAGGGGGACGGATATAGTTGAGTGTAAGGATGAGGCATGGTTGTAAATTCAGGAGATTTGTTCCTTTAGTTTATAATGCTGCTAATACCAATTTCTGTTTACCTCCTCAAATAAACATGTGCACCACAATTTGATATCTCAGACGAATAAAATGGTTTGGCCACTCAATCATGGGTAAGTTTAACATAGGTTAGGGCTGGAAAAACTAGGGCGCGCCTAAAGGTTTTCTTGGCACAGGATTTTAACGGCTTTCTACAGCATTTTTTAACGATCTTTTGATCTCTATAAAAATATAAAATGTGTATTTATTTTAATTACTTTCTAACTAAAATTGTTCTTTTTTACTATCATAAAACCATTCATTCTGTCTCTTGTGATTTACTCATAAAATGTTATATTTAATTTTTTAATATGCGTACAACCCGAACGGGGTATAAAACGTAGTGCTAATACAAATTTTAATTATTCTTATTCGTCAGGTACCAGTTTTTCAGAAATAACGTAGGCCTATAAAATTTATAAACAGTTTCCTTGTTTATGTAAAAGAAAATATACTATTTCTAATAGTAATACATAGCTAGAATCTATAATTCAATAATTAAAATATATAATAATGGTTTATAAATTATGACGAAGGCCTTAATTAGATCATTTTTTCTTCCAAATACTCTCACGGTCTCAAAACATAATGGGATTTGAATATTATCAAGTACTCTCAAAAACATTCCCCAACCTTTTAACTATGGATTAATGTATAGCATTTGTGAATTCCGATAAAGATTATGAATAAAATTTCCAATCGATTAGACTTAAATTGTTACATGTGTGAAAGTTTATTTTGAATTAGTTTTAAATGATAAGCTGTTTTCAGAAGATAGCATCGAACATTGACAGTTTTGTGATAAGTTTGAATTAAGTTTAGAACGATTTATACTAGAGTTAATTAATTCGGTCTAGTTTATCAGATCTTTGAACGCCATTAAATCTAAGTAAAGTCGAGTAAGGCTGAGGCATCCAGGACATATAATGTGTCACCCACCACCTCCCACTACTACAGAAGTTAACCAGGAAAATCGATAAACTAAACGTTCACAAATTTTACTCCATTTTAGCTACCAAACTCTACATATGATATTTTATTTTGTAGCCACTTTACCCGATTTAAAACTTTTGGCGTGGAGAAATCACAATAAGGAGTGTGCACTTTTTGAACCAGCTGATTACATCAACACATGACTTATAAAATAACTTAAATCTAACCCACTTCTGTGGCCGAATGGTCTAAAGCAGTGGTTCCCAACCTGGGGGTGATCGCCCCCAAGTGGGCGATTTGGGTTATCAGGGGGGCAATAAATAAGTGGGGGGCGATTTGGGGGCGATGAGTATTCAAAGGGGGAAAAATTAAAATAGTACTGTACAGTAGAAGTTACTGTCAACTTAATTTTTTCCAGATTACAATTTTAAAATGAAAACATGTACTCCTGTTTTTTAAATGTACGTCAATGATCTTAGTTAATTATTTCACTTCTTTGTTCTTAAAAAAAATCTGTAAAAAATGTACATTTTATTATTTTTTTTCTATTTTTTTTAAGAGTGACCGGATAAAACTGCTTTGGTTGTTTTTATATACGGTGGTAAAATTGTTTAAAATAATAAAACTGCTTTATTATTTACACTTCAAATTAAAATTAGGCATACAATGAAAATGAAAAGGGGGCGATAGGTGTTAGTCAACCTCCAGAAAGGGGAGATGGGCCACTAAAGGTTGGGAACCACTGGTCTAAAGCTTCACTCTCGCGTTAGATTGAAGGGGGTTATTGGGGCTTGAATCCCAGTCGGGTCTACAGAGGGTGTTTTTTTCCCTAAATAATTTTCCACTCCCCTCTTCGGGTAGAGTACCTCTAAAATGCTTCCTTCCTTTTCCTTATCCTATTAGAATAATACTTATATACTTATCATATATGCGTGTAATCTGAAAATGTTGTGAGACGAGGTGATAAAAAATGTATATCTGAAACATAAACAACACCGAGCCCCCCGTCCATCAATCCATCACTAAGTTTGTAGGGAGAGAAAAGAGGTCACACAAAATGTATACTTGGTGTTAGGGAAGGTAAAAAAGTTAAGAAAAATGTGTTTCGTGTTTTATGGATGACCCCTAATTAATAGGTTAATGCTAGATTGAGAATGATAAGGTTCAGGATAAGTCTACCTGCATTTTAGTTGTAAAATAATGGTAAAATGTTTAGGAAAAATTATTCTCAGGACCCGTCCAGGATTTGAACTCCAAACTTCCTCACCCACCTCTCCCGGAATGACATATTAGACTTGACGATTAGTGCACTTACATACCGATTCAGGGCACTTGATAATAACTTAATATATTTTAAAATAGTATATTTATTACTACTTTTATTTTTTATTCTTTATAAAAGTTAGATGATTCTCATGTACAAACGCTCAAATAATCTAGAGCCATATAAAATGACTGAAAAAAGTATATAATGTTTAAAAATGAATCTGTCATGGTATGCGTAGCAATTTACCACAAATTTACTTTTAATAAGTTTCATTAGGAGCGCTAGTCACTACTTATCTCATAGAGACAAAAAAGATCCCTTGGGGGGAAGGGGGGGGGGGATATGTGTGTATCGCAGAGTAAGTTAATTTTTTCAAAATTGTTTATGAAAAAAAATATTTTTTAAAAATAATACCAGTTAAGTCCTGTTATTTTCACTTTTTATTTGTAGTTATTAATTCTAGTTGAGGGGAATAATTGAATCTTGTTCTAAACAAGAAAATGTATGTCTAATCCAAGCCAATTCAATCTTAAAAATATTTTTTCCCGATATGAATATTCTTTAGTTCTCTAATCGAATGCATGTGCAGTAATTTAAATATTAGACCAGTTGGCTTGCTATATTTTAAGATAGATTTATGTTTACATTTGGTGTGGGTTGTATTATTTTTGGTAGTAATGAATGGGAACCTTATAAACATTCTGATTATATTAAAACATGAATTACCAATACTTAATATTATCTACTTCTTTTTTAAAAACCTTAATAAATCAATAGTATTTTGTTTTCATTTATGACTCCTATATATTAATTTAAACTTTGTTTTACTTTTATTCAATTATGTCTCTAGTTTAAGAAAAGACGTAACTTTTTCAACGGCTGCTGAGCTCACTTTGACCCTTTTTTTTAATAAAAAGAAGAAGATTCAGCACTCAGTCTCCAGGCAAACCATTCGTCAAAGATTTATTCGGAAATGCCGGAATCCAGCTCGGCAACCTCAACACATTGGACATACATGCTACGGAATGAACTATAGTGCTTAACACTTGGAGAATATAATATATATATGTGTGTGTGTGTGTTTGTATGTGTGTTAGAGCCCAATAGTGAAATTGACCATTTCATGAATTGAGAAAATTTCTACTCATTCCGTGAACTGGCTTCTTTGATTGTCTATTTCACGGATTGGGCAAAAACTCGTTCGGTTCATGAATGGGGAAGCACTTGTACTGCCCAGTCCATTGACTGGATATTTCATTAACTGGGAGGCTTAAATGGACAAGCGAAGAACAGACTTTATCTTTGAGTTGGTTTAATTTTTAATCGTTTTTGTGTGTTAGATAGTATTTATCAGTATTTTTTAATATAAACCATCAATATTTAAAGCTTTGTTTATTTTTAGACATGTGGACCTCACATTGGTGGGCACGTGGACTAGACGTCAATCTTGTAAAGTCAATTTGGCTGGTGCTGGGGAGGTCTGGGTTTTAATCCTGACCTTATATAGGCCTACTGATGGTGATATTTTCTAGGTCAAAAGTGACACACTGTCTTATTCCACTTAAAATTATTCACCCTACCTTCGATAGTTTATTCATTAAAAGCACAGAAGTAGCAATATCCCAGGCTCTCTATACTTTTAACTTTGCTAGGTAAACTTGACCACTAATGTATTTTTATACTATTATCTTAGCTATAATAGTTTATTCATTAAAAGCCCAGAAATGGAACTTTTGTTCTTCTTAATACTATTACCTTATATTTAATAATGATTAATTCATTTAAATTAATCGAAAAATGATACCAGGAGACGAGAATCTAACCCAGGACATTTGGATGAACTCTACCAGTGAGCCAGGATTCATTACCATGTTGAAATTAATTATTCACTCAATAGTTTAAGGTTTTAGCTTTGATAGTTTAGTCATTAAAAGACCAGATTAGGTACTATTACTCCTATTTATACTATTAATTAGCTTTGATATTTTAGTTACTAAACGACCATAAAAGGCACTATTACTCCTATTTATACTATTAATTAGCTTTTATATTTTAATCATTAAAAGATCAGAAAAGTCACTATTACTACTATTTATACAATTCATTAGCTTTTATATTTTAGTCATTAAAAGAGTAGAAAAGGAACTATTACTCCTATTATTATTATTAATTTAGCCTTGATAGTTTAGTCATTAAAAGTCCAGAAAAGGTACTACTCTGCCTCCAAAGTAAATTAGTAACTGATAGTTAGGCAATAATATCTCTAAGTATATTATTATTCATGATTTTACCGTTAATAAGCATACTCATAGATAACGTCGGAATATGTACGGTGTTGAAAATGCAAGTTAAGCACTAATTTTTTCACACGATTTGTTTCCCTGTGAAATAATGACGTTCACTCTTGATGTGGAAAGCTACGTAGCACAGGTTGAAGGGTGGGGGCAAGAGGCAAAACAGGCTAAATGTCTACTAATTTATGAACTAATGTTTTTCCTATTTCGGGCTGTTTGGCCTTCAAGTGGGGGGGGGGG
>CABFWB010000123.1:343201-375905 GCA_902151455.1 Timema bartmani | reverse complement strand
GGGGGGTCTTTCACGCCCCTGCTGTCCCAGACAACTCCCTTGGGCTATCCATCATTATCTGGTGCAACATGCAATAGCTCGTGTCCAGCATGCACAGATATGCAGCCTGTCTCATTACGAACCTTCAATAATGAGCCTGCAGTTCCGCCGCCAATTTTGAAATCAGCCGTAGCCACATTCTCTTTTAAGTTTTAACCCTAATTACCGCATTATTGCTTTGGGGATTTTAAAATGTACCAGCGTTGTTGTTTTTTTTCGTTGTTTATTCTTTTTCCATTAAGTTTGAACTAATTTTAAAAAAATAAACAGAAAATAATTTAACAATCGTACTTTTCAAATACGTACATATAAAAAATGCACGTTAAAAGTAATTTGACGGAAAATAAGATCGTTTTGGACCGCCACTGGCAATAATAGTTAGTAATTGCTCATTTGCAAATATTTTTTAAAATTATTATATTTTTACCATTGTTATTAAGAGAGATCTAACTTGTAAAATATTACATAAACGTACCTAGTTAATTATATATTATTAAAAGAAATTGTGTGATAATTTCACCATTTAATTACTTAATTTGAGTAGAAATTATTATAGTATGACGCCAACCATCCAAAATAATGCATGACAAAGTTCGGTTCAGATTGGCCAAGTAAAAAAATTCTGTAAGTTTAATTAAAGGGAAAAAAACATTAATTAAACACCTATATAGGCCTATAATAATACAAACTAAAGGACTTTTAAAAGAGATTAATAAGAGCTATAACTTTTTTGAATGCAATAGGGCAGGTTAAAATTTGACACCCACTACATCTAATCTCATCTAATTCGCTTATTTGAACATAAGATTGCGTTGCGTAGGTGTATTATGGTGTGGAATCCCCAATAGTCAAAGAAAAAAGAGGGAATGTTGAAGTGACATAAGAACGAAGCACCAAATTTTTATTAGAAACCGCGTTGATGGATATATAATATATATTCCAAGGGTAGTGGTTAGTACAAGCTTTAAATCCCGTTTCCAGGCCAGCCGACGGAACGTAATGTAATTTATAATGTTTGTTTTTAAAATAATAATATTGCAAAATAAAACATTGAGTCTTCCTTGTTTTAGCCTAGTGTGATTGTTAAAAAATATTCAAACATATTCCCAGAGAGTAGGGGAAATAAGGGGGCTTTGATCCCACCCCTTTCATCTTCCAAATCCCATAAGCCACAGCCTGAGTATGCTTTTGCTTATTTCTACATTATTGTGTATGGAAATTGATAAAAACTATAACCGGGAATATTTTTCGAGCCGGTTCTGAGCGATACCATAATGTGCGCCTAACTTATGGCTTGATATCCGGCTTTATGTGATTGCCTATTGGTGTGTGTATATATATATATATAACCCCGTGATTTACTACCAATAAACTCGCCTCGGTGGCGTAGTTGGCTAACGCGCTAGTCGTGTTGAGCTAGACTACCAAGGACGGGGAGATCGAAGTTAGAATCCCGGTTGGGTGAACTGGTGGTGGTTTTTCCTAAATAGTTTTCCACTCTCCCTCCACGCAAATGCGGGTTCACTTCCTCTAAATTCAACCTTCCCAATTCCTAATCCATTAGTGTAATTAGTACTTAAGCGTATAGGCGTGGTGCTAAATAATAATAAATACTCCAGTTCGGGTTATTCAAACATATACTAAATAACATGTTAAACATGAATAAGGTTGAATGTATAATAATTGTACCCACATTTGCATGGAGGAAGAGTGGAAAACCATTTAAGAGAAAACAACTACAGCACACCCAGACCCGTTTTGAATCTGGATCTTCCCATTGATTGGCGGTCCAAATTATTGCAAGATTGATGATGCCTTAGACCATTCGGTGACCGAAACGGGCTATATTGATAAAATTATTTAACAGTTTTACTGTCTAGTTTTCTTCCGGATTGATTTCTTGCCAAGTAACTTGAAAATAATTCTCAAAATAATATTTCCCTTGCATAGTTATATTAAAATATAATTCACCCCCACCTCCTCCCACGTGCTTAGCTTCTTAAAACCCGCCTGGTACATTCCCAAAGGTATTTATTTAATGAGGAAGGGAGAAAAGGAGATATTTTATCATTTATTTATGGGGAGGACGATTGGAAAGATTTTTAGGAATAAGCATCCTAATTACATCCCAAAGAGATACTAGCTCTGTGACCCCAATAACTGTCAGTACAGACTCGATGTTTGGCATGCATGCCAAGATGTGTTGTTATATAAATGCAACTAGCATTTGACCCGTCTTTCTCACGGGTGGATCGAATCAAAACTATACCCTGATTTTGGTTGGAAGAAAAGTTTAGGAAATTCAAACATATTTCTTTGCGGCCAAAATTGATAACATTTTATTATATTATTATCTTGTGTTAATTCATATATATTAATAAAATATATAAAAATATACATCTGCAGATAGCATTACTTGATGTATGAATATATTTCAATTGTTTTAGTAATTTTAGTAACTAGCAGATAATCTCCTTCCTACCAAAATCAATATGTACTGTACATATTAGGACACCCACTTTTTTGATAGCTCCTCCTATTATAATCCTGAGTTAACAATGGCAATCACAAACCAATTATGGCAACTAATAAATTAAACACAGAAACAACAAAATAATAACTAGTCCACAAATTGAGTGCACTAACAAACTAATCCATATACAGCGTGATCTTGCCCTAGGCATTGATTATAAAATAAGAGAAATGAAGTGTAAACATCGTTGCAGTGTTGTTTAAAAGAGTTGCAAAGTTCACCAAAGAGCATAAATGAAACAATAGGATTTGTTAGGGAAACATTAAATATTGATCACCGTTATTTCCCAAAGAGTATCACGGTTTACAGAGCTAGGCCGCGAGAAACTTTATTTTAATTTGTATGTCGCTCCTATATTGGCACTCCCTTAGCCTTCAATTTCTAGCTCTTTAATTATTCATATGCTTATGTATACCCCCTAATATTATTATTAGTTTTTCAATCCGTTTTGATATTTTGATTTTTTTCGTCTACCTAATCAAAATTTAAATTTTCCACCATATCAAAAATGATTATTTTCTATCAATTAAAGATATTTTGAGCCTACCTCCCAACTTCTTGGCACCCTATTTTTAAATTCTAAACATTCCAACATTTATGTTTATGTGGGATGGTTGTTTTACCAACTTGGAAAAAATGTATCTACATTATTCTTTGGATGCCACGGAAAAGTTACAGGAATAAATCATACTTGGCAAATTTGGATCACTCATTTGCCATTCGAATCTGGACCCTCCTGTCAATCGATGACCGAAAGAAATGTGAATCTAACGTTTTAAACCACTTGGTCTTTGCTGTGGATACCTGGCGGCTATGACATCATTAACGACTTTCCAACAGTAATACTTAAATCTGTGTAGCCTATTTTTTCAAGAAGACCGCACCTACTGAAGCGTTAAGACGCATTGCAGACGTCCAGGAATCGTGCTTTATTTATGAAATGGTTGAAAATAATCAAAGAACTCTTAGACTATCTTTTTCTTAAGGACGTTTTAGACATAATGTTGCAGTTTAGAGATTAATTTAAATGTTTAGAAATCTAGATTTAAACTACCTCAAACCAAAAACGTATTTTTAACAGGGTCACAGCAGTACATTTTATGATAAATGAGGATTGTTTAGGTGGGTTTTAGAACAAGAGCGATTTAGAGCTGCTCTTTTCAAGCTTACCTGTGACGTAGCAGCAACTCAAGATATGTCTACCCATGTATTTTAGTTTTATTCGATGGGTTTTAAAGATATAGGCTAACATAAAACCAGATCAATAAATTCTTAAATAATTTTATAAATAGTTTTACATTGTCACCAAATAGTTTGTTTGATATAAAAGTAGTTTTTCATAAGCGTATATTATTTCAATCATCTAAAATTCAGGCAATTTGGTTTGTTCATGGAAATAGCCAGTATTAGACTTCCTTCAAGGATGTAAATTTTTAAAAATATTCGTGGAAATATATGTATATCTAGAATGGGAGGCAGTAATAAGGTGGTTTTGAAATGCAAGTCAATGCTACCCAGGCTCATTTAGTAGAGTGAATGTTTATACTTGTCAGAGGACTAGAGGAAGTGTTATCAGTAGGATGAACTTATTACCTGGTGGAACCAAACACTGTTCTACAAGGTAACAAATTATTGACAATATCAAAACAAGAAGACAATCGATTTCAATATATATCAATTTATTGATTTTATAGACATGATAAATGTCATAAGGTGGTTGGAATTGAATTAAAATTATCCACACAATCTAACAAAAAGTTATGAAAATATATTATCCGAAACAAAAAGGGAAGAACCACAAACAACAATCACAAGGACCATCAGCCACAATTAGTCAATATAACCAATTCTATGGGAGTAGACTATTTTAATTTCGAGGCTAATCCTGAGTTAAATTATCCAACAATTTTGCATAAGTTACAGGATAGGTAAAGTACATAAAGTACTATAAAGAATCCTAACATAATCACATATTGCACACTATTGGACCGACAGAAAAACTCAGACCATTATCTCATAGCTCAGCAAATATGAATAAAAGTCGTTGAAACTGAACTAATGTTACAATTCACATATTTTTTTCTACTAATATAACTCAAAATATAGATTTGTTAAGGATAGATAGCCCTGTTGGAATATTTCAACCTTATTCTCTAGTGTGAGCCATATTTTGTAATTACGCATCGTATAATTAAATATTTCGTTAAAGCTGAACGTCTGCGAGGCAAGTTATCGCTTACCGAGACGAGCCGCTTAAGTGCGTCAAGTTAAAATGAAAATCAATAACAAAATAGCTTTGAAATGATAAATTGGGCAACGTCGTTAATGAAATTTCACGCCAACACTCTTTTATAATAGAATCAAGACAGAAAACAGGATAATAATATTTGCAAAACATATATATTTTTTAGAGCAAAATAAAGAAAATTGAAACCATAGTATGGTTATTTTTTAATCAGCATTGAAACGATTTGTCAAAAGTGAAACTTACATAATAATATAATTAATATTGTTTGAAATAGATAAAAAATTTGTTCATTATTTATGTAAATCACAAACTTATACGGGATAGTTGTCCACATGATCAGTCCAATATTATAATAAATTTTAATTAAGTTAAGAAACTACAGCCTGTAAACTAGAAACATAACCAATACCTTTAGTTTTGCATGCCAAATTCCAGCGCCCTAAGTTCAATTCCTGTATCCAGGTTGCAATTTTTCACTTAAATGATATTAAGGTGAGGTGGAAGGGAGATAGAGATAATGCAGGTACTTTTGCAGTTTTTGTATAGAAAATTTTTGCGCGCAATTAATTAAGTATATTTCAGTAGGTAAATTTAGTTTGAATTTATACGCAAAGTAAAATCTATATTTCTTAAAAATGGGTCCAAGGGCATCCCGGAATTTGATGAAAGCTATTTCTATTCATTAAAAAGTTTATCATCGAATTTCAATATGCTCATGAAAGATATTGCGGAAATGTTTAGATTAATTTGTATATAAATTAAACTATATATATACATATATATCTTACAAAATTGAAGAGTCCAGGGGGAAAATCTTGTAAGTCCAAAATCTTCGATTTTATGATTTCAATGTCATCTAGTAGTTCAACTGCTATATTTTACGAATGTTTCATCAAACTGGGGAAAAACATTAGGAGTCCAGAGATATTTACAATATTAAAATACCAGTACAGGGGGAAAAGCTGATAAGTCCATACAAAACTGGGGAATAACCTGACAAGTCCAGGAAATCTTACAACTTTTTTTCTTAGTTAATATGCCGCCGTCTACAAACAGTCAAGTACCTAGTGGCTTTTCATCAAATAATGTTTATTGAAACATGAGAGTAAAGTACTTTAAAAATCGCTTGTGACTGCCACCTGTGGGTCACTTTTATCACCAACCGATATGTTGTGACAGTCACGGCTCTTGTAATCTAGAGTGTTCTGCTGTTGCCGCATGTTAAGCATATCTCTAGTCTACACCAACCACTGATATTTGTATCACTACTACTTTTGCTATAGAACCATTGTGAGTGACGGTGACCAACAAATATTGTTAAAAATATCCCCGTCAGTGATTCCTTGCCCATCTCTAATTTGTATCCAGGTTGCAATTTTTCACTTAAATGATATTAAGGTGAGGTGGAAGGGAGATAGAGATAATGCAGGTACTTTTGCAGTTTTTGTATAGAAAATTTTTGCGCGCAATTAATTAAGTATATTTCAGTAGGTAAATTTAGTTTGAATTTATACGCAAAGTAAAATCTATATTTCTTAAAAATGGGTCCAAGGGCATCCCGGAATTTGATGAAAGCTATTTCTATTCATTAAAAAGTTTATCATCGAATTTCAATATGCTCATGAAAGATATTGCGGAAATGTTTAGATTAATTTGTATATAAATTAAACTATATATATACATATATATCTTACAAAATTGAAGAGTCCAGGGGGAAAATCTTGTAAGTCCAAAATCTTCGATTTTATGATTTCAATGTCATCTAGTAGTTCAACTGCTATATTTTACGAATGTTTCATCAAACTGGGGAAAAACATTAGGAGTCCAGAGATATTTACAATATTAAAATACCAGTACAGGGGGAAAAGCTGATAAGTCCATACAAAACTGGGGAATAACCTGACAAGTCCAGGAAATCTTACAACTTTTTTTCTTAGTTAATATGCCGCCGTCTACAAACAGTCAAGTACCTAGTGGCTTTTCATCAAATAATGTTTATTGAAACATGAGAGTAAAGTACTTTAAAAATCGCTTGTGACTGCCACCTGTGGGTCACTTTTATCACCAACCGATATGTTGTGACAGTCACGGCTCTTGTAATCTAGAGTGTTCTGCTGTTGCCGCATGTTAAGCATATCTCTAGTCTACACCAACCACTGATATTTGTATCACTACTACTTTTGCTATAGAACCATTGTGAGTGACGGTGACCAACAAATATTGTTAAAAATATCCCCGTCAGTGATTCCTTGCCCATCTCTAATAACCTGTTTGCCTAGCATAATTTTGTGAATGTTTGTGTCAAGGTTATGCCAGCGTCTATGTAGACTGTAATTTTCTTTATTTAAAGTTAGTGTAGAAACTTTTTAGTGGATATTCTTCTGATCAATAACAATGGATTTACAAGAGAGTGATTCGAGTTGTGACAAAGGAAATATTAGTTCGAAGCAGAAGTTGACAAAGAAGAGAAGAAATTTGGTCGTATCAGAGATGCCAGCGAACGCTTGAGATTGAAATAACATGCGACAGGAGAACCATGTATGTGTAGAAAAAAGTGTTGTGATGTTTTAAGTGACAAAAGTAAGAAACGTATCATCAAGCCATGATGAGATTAATCTGTATCTTAGTGGGCTAATCACAGTGGTCTCAGTGCAGCGACCGAGGAAAGATGAAGAAGAAGCAAATTTTTGTGAGGCTTCCTCACTCGCCTAATTACCCTCTTCCCAACCCTCATCTGAATAAAACAAAATCCCTAATTCGTTCAAGGAAATAATTTATTCTATTTCTTATGTAGTCATAGGAAAAACATAGTAGCAACTTGATAAACCCTGGACTTATCATGGTTTTCCCATTTATAGGATGTGCTAGCTGTAAAAAATCAAGTATGTAAAAGTGTTTTTTGGAGTAATGCATTCAAACCCGTGAATAATGTGTTATAATATTATCAAGACACAATACGAGAGTTAGAATTATAAGAAATCATGAAAAGATAAGTCTGCACAAGTCTTGAAACTTTCAAAATGGTCTCCTGTAAAATTTCATAAATGTGACCTACCAGGTTTTTCCCATGGGCTCGTCAAATAAAAACAATACATGCCTGGATTGTTGAATTTTTTATTGCATTTTTTTTAGCTTGAAGTAGTTATTTTGGAAAGATATATTCTTTTAAATCTTCAACAAATCAGGCTATTAGGTTTATTCACGAAAGTGGCCAGTATATGTATACATAAAATAGGAGACTAGAGTAAGATATTATTGCTCTCTCGCTATCTTACAGGTAAAGAAAGTATTATGATCGTCAAAAAAAATTGAACTCGAGATTTTGATGGATTTTGACGTTTCATGAACCCCCAAATCCTAAAAAGTTGTTTTTCCATATCTGTCTGTCTGTCTGTCGGAGTAGAGTAGAGCCTAAACTATTTTACCGATCAGGCTAAAACTTGCTATCTAGAGTTTTCATAGGGTTGCCCCGTGGAGTTTTTGAAATTAAATATATAACCCTAAAATCAAGGGTAGCTTACTGAAGGGCAGAAATAGAATAAATCGGTTTCCTCAAAATCACCGTTAACGATTTTGATTTAATATCATTTCTGAGCATTGATAAATATTACCAACAATATGGCTATAATCAATTTTTTGCCAAAATGAATTTAAATGCTTAAATTCTAATTTTGTATCATATCTCCTTAACTATTTGAGATAAGAAATTACTTATCATTGCAAATATGTAGGTATATTTATAATACAAATCTTTTATTGAAACATATTTATCTAAACCCAATAGTTCTCAAGCTATACGAAAATATATATATATTTTTTAACTCCTCGCACAAAACACATAAAGTATTGTGACCGTAAAAAACTAACCCGTGATGTTGATGGATGTTGACGTCTCATGACCACCCAAACCCTAAAAAGTTGTTTTTGCAATGCTGTCTGTCTGTGTATCTGTCTAACCCCAAAATTAAGAGTAGTTTAATAAATGTCAAAAAGAGATAAAATCGATTTTCTCAAAATCGGCTCCAACAATTTTGATTAAAATTCGTATCTAGGCGTTGATTAAGATTATAAATAAAATGGATACTATCATTTTCCCATGAAAATTATTTTTAGGGTACTTTCTAGAAGCATACATTTCCGTATCCCCGCAACTATTTAACTATAATTTAACATTGCCAAATTGTAGTAGACTATTGAAAATAAAAAAAATATTTGAGATACTGTTTTATAAAACCATAAGTTTCTGAGATATTGGCGTGTATATTAATTCAATTTTGAGAGCTTTAATTGTGAAAAGATACTACTTAAGGTGGGGTGCTAGTGAGCACCAGTTTAGTGCATTAATTTTGCAGTTTTTATAGCATAAACATTTTTTGGCAAATCAAACTTTTTAAATGCAGAGAAAAAGTTGTCACTAAATTCCAGGACACCCTTGACAAATATTAAAGAACTGTTGAGATTATCATGTGCGGAAAACTAAACTCTATGGTTCTATAGAAGAAATATTTGATTTATTTTGGCCAAATAAATGTTTACGCTATAAAACTTCGAAAATACTGCCCTAAACTCACGCTCACTAGCACCCCATCGTAAATCTCTCAAAAAGCTCATGATATTTTTCCTTTATCCTAATAGGGGAAATATTTGTACAGTTAGTACAGTTTGTACAGCTATTTCTATCATTTTAGACTCAATAGTCAATATTTAGCTTTTTTATTTGTCTAAATTTATAAATGAGTAATTTAATAGCAATGCGATAACCTAAAGATATGCGACCCCTTATAAAATGATGAAAATTTTAACTGGAAGTTAAGATTTTTTTCCGAATTATTGACCCTTGGGGACTCATATCAATATTTTTTACAGGTCCGAATATATAAATTAGGACTTTAATTCTTTAAAAATAAAATTATAAAATTTCAAACTGAAAGTAAAAAATGTTTTACGTAAGTATAGTGGGTTTTTGTTCTCGTTTGCTAGTGTATAATTATTATTTCTTTTCACATATACTGCATCACGAGTTTTGAGTAAATATCTCAAATTTTAAACAATGGTGTGAAAAAGTCCGTTTGGAGTTCTATACCATTTATTTTAAATTTAAATCAATTTTGTACTAGATACTATTAGTAGAGTTATTGTTTATACTCGTCAGTGAAACAGGGAAGTGTTATCAGTAGATAAACAAGAGCCTTGTAGGGCAAATTGCTCATTTTATTTCTTTTTTTTTCTATTTTGTACACGTATGCTACGTCATTTACCTGGCCCAACCGTCACTCTCAGGGAAAGAAAAGCTAGTAATCTACTGTTGAACCCTAGGATGAATGCATGTGTATAGAGTGCGTACAGGTGATAGGGGAGGTCCCACCCACCCTTACTGATGTAATCAACTAATCAGTGTGTGTGTGTGTGTGTGTGTGTGTGACGCGTGTATTACAATAGAGCACACCTAGCCCCCACATAACACGACATATACTTTCAAACGTTTCATCGCAGCTGCCATTCCTTTCGGTCCAAGCCTTACTCAACCGGTAAATCGAAAACTTCCCTTCCTAGGCACGCGATTGTATTATTAGTTGTACACTTGAATGATAGAGGAAAGGGCCTATGTTTGAAAATATTTTAGGGGAGAATATTAAAATAACGGTTTTTACTATTTAATTATATATTTTATTATATTTTTAACCCAATTAAGTTTATTTTTTTTACCACTGTGATAAAATATCAGATAAACCTGTACAGTACACGCCGCTTGTCATAAAAGATGAACAGTATTACATTGACCAATTACAATACGGCTTAAGCTTATAAACTGAGACGTAGTGGAAACAAGTAATATAAGTTTAGTGATTTTACAACCATTTCTGTTTTCAACTCATGTCCTGGGTCAGTTTTTTATTCAAGTCATATGTTTTCCACTATCGGCTTACTAGGCCTGTCGTAGCTTCAAAATGTCTAATTTAATCTAATTTTAGACTAGGACAGGCACAGCATCCAGTCCCCACCCGTCAATTTATCATTATGAAAGGGTAAACCTATATTTTCATATTGTTAGTTTTTGGCCGTTCTGGGAATTGAACCCGTGACCCTTAACTCAGTAGGCAGACACGCTACCGAATGAGCTAAGGTGTCAAACACCATTCAGTGTAAACTAAGTAAACCTTTTATTATTTGGGATATTTTACTTTCACTTTCTGAACCGACTATTTATTTCTATACACGACTTACTCACTAATCTGATTCTATAACAGAAATAACACTCGGTCTTCCAGTCTGTAAGTGGATGTCCTAACATTTCAAAATATAAATTTCATTTTCATTCTGGGGTGAACTGGCTTATTTACTTGATTACTTCACGAACTAATACCATTAGCTCTAGCCCAGTTCATGAATTGGAACTTATTGTACTATCCACCACAAGCTTATCTGAAACTTGTTTTAAGATATTATATTAAACTAATCCAACCTAACTTTACCTAATCTTCCCTCAGAACTTTTTTTCTACTTTATTTAGGTATAAACCATATTTTTATATAATGCATCGTAGAGTGAAATATCACTTTAGCACCGAACGTCTGCACAGAATTTTCTCGCATACTGAGGGGTGCTATATGGGAAAGTAGTAAGGCGCACTATAGAAATACATGGTTCAATATTTTAAAAATTTTTCAATGCTAAAATGTAGATGGAAGATATATTGTTCCTGAACAGTTGCAAAAATGTGAATTTGAAGATTATCGAAAACTTGATTAAAATGGTAATAACTAGCTCATTTTCGACGTTCACGTGAAAATTTACATTTCAGGAATTAAAGTAGAATGTTAGAAACATAGATCTTACATTTCACTTACAAAAAAAGTCATGTTTAGAATAGGGCCAAAAAATAACTTTTAAAATACTTTGGAATTGTTTTATTGTGATTTATGAATCAACAACTTTTATCCGATGTGATGTAGCTATCACGAACCACCAGCTCTTAAGCCTTTCTCTCCTCTCTTTGACACTTAACACTGTTTCGAACAGAAGGAAAAGAAGAGAATAAATATTCGGCTTTGTCTCAAAACCTAAAACCCGTCAAAGATGTCTTAAAATAGAGACATTATTAAAACCTCGTAAAATTTGTGAAAGTAAATATTAGACATTGTTGCAGAAACCCTCCATCAAGGAGCATCTATTAAATAATATACATTGTTACAGAAACATTGAGAAAAGAGGAACATCTCTGGCCACCGAAGATCATAACAATCTAGTTAAAATTTACTTGTAGCTCAAAAACTATTGGTTTTATAAAAACATATTTCAATTAGAGGATCTTTATTTTAATAACAATAAAACTTTCCAATGACAATTTATTTAGTATCCGAAATAGTTGCGAAGATATGATCAAAATTGGAATCTTCTGATTATATAAAGTGCACTAGAAATAATTTTTATGGAAAAATGAAAGTTTCAATTGTTATTTTTTTTGTAGTGTTAAACAATGCTTGGATACAAAATTTAATCAAAATCGTTAAAGCGAATTTTGAGGAAATAATTTTCTTTAATCTTTTTACCCTTGATCTAATTCTAAAAGTTCCTCGGCGGTACCTTGCTAAAACACGATATGCCAATTTTTAGCCCGATTTGTAGAATATTTTCAGCTCTTTGCCGAGATACAGACAGACAGAATCATGAAAACAATTTTTAGGTTTCAGTGACACATGAAACATCGCCATTTATCAAAATGTCTAGTTATATTTCTTGACGAACACAATAGTTCTCTCTCCAAGGCGTCTAGAGAAAGTAAATATTAGATGAGTGATTGAAGGAGCCTAATTTGGGATATTATTATTTCTTGAATGATTGTGAAGAGAGATGTAATCTTCACAGCTGTTAATAAAAAAAAAGAGACAGGTGTATGTGTTCTCCTTAACATTAAATAAAATAATCACCACATAGCAATCTCATCCCTTCACCACGCAATTTTAATTTATAAGTACTTTCTGACAAGTACTCACTTTATTTACGAGTCCTTATAGAACAGGTTTTATGTTATACCCAAAAGTTACTATAAGGATACATTTAGAAAAAAGGTTGGATCAATAATAATGAGTCCAACAGGTGTGCTTGGCTCTAACTATGGAGATTGGGGTTCGTTTCGGGTGATAAATAAAATATAGGCTTTAGTAAAACAAAAAGTGTATAAGCGGTAAACATGTACATTTATAAATTTAGTAGCGATACCTTGATGGGGTTTTTTTCATGCTAAACAGTGATTATTTAAGCTTTTACTTTTAAAAATGTCGAATTTGAAAGTTTGTAGTATTTATTGAAATGTTGCTAAGGCTTTCTTTTTCATAATGTCTTTCAAGAAAACTTTATCTAGGCAACAAATGGGTTGAATCTTCAAACGGACGGCCACCTTAATTTTTGATAGATTATGAACAAAGTAATAACGTTACAAGGCTAATTCACATGATTCCATGTCTTCATATTTTGTAGTCATCAATCTTTAAGCCTCCTAACAGCTAACAATGTAAGTGGTTACTTGAAAAAGGTAAAAATAATATATAAAACCATAGGATATAAGCGGCAAGGTTTACAATAACTCAGTGTTTGGCTTGTCCCGAGTTTTAACTTTGGGCTTTTAGGAAATTAACCGTTTTAGTTACCACTTATTGTCACATTAAACATTAATTATACTTTTAACTGTCCTTAAATATGTGATTTAATATGTTTTATTATGGACTTCATTTTATTAGTTTGATATCTTATTGAAAACCCTTTCGATCGCATCTCACATTTACAAACGTTTTTAATTATCTTGAAATATTTTTTATCTTATTTAATTAGATTGACAAAATACAATATTATCCTTAGTAAATTAGTAAGTTAATAGAAATCTAAAATCTACCTTTTATAAAAATGTATTTCAGATTGTATCCCTTATGTAAAATATATATTCCTTGATAAATAATATTTAATATTGAAAATTCACCAAACTTTCTTGGTTAAAAGTAAATTATAGCAATAGATCTGAAGATAGTAAGAAAAACATAAATTATAAAATAGTTTAATTTCATTGAATATTATAGTATATTAATTAATTCTTGTCAACGAGAAAGTTTAAGCTGTCATTACTTATTTTTATATACCATTAGAATATGGTTTGCGTTTCATATGCGTTTATAATGACATAACGTAATTAAATGATTAGTATATCTAAATACCTTCCTTAATTGTGTATTAAGTTACTATATAAATACATCTTAAATAGTTAACTAAATTATTTTACTTACTGTAAGTCATAAAATTGTGAAGGGCTCACAACTATATATTTCTTAGAACTATTGGATATTAATCCATAGAAATCAGATTAAATAAAACAATATATTATTAGAATGTTCATAAAATGTACCGTAAGTGTAGCCTTAGATGGCTAGTCCTATTACCAGTACGGTTTAGCCACATATCAACACTAATCAGGTATGAATTAAATGGGAAACAAATCATATGTAGCAGCATTTGAAGTGAGGCACTGTGGAAAAACTTTTAAGCAAAACTATCCTTAGTAGAGCCATTTATCCCAGTGGTTTTCGAAAAGTGACCTTACTACCACGGGCAAATCAAACCAAACGTGGTTGTCGTCTTAGTCCGCAAGTACACCGAAACGATCGATTGAGGCAGTTTCCTAACAGTCTGCGCTTTGTATTATTGTTCTATTATGTGCTTTGTCATACAAGCAAAATATTTCGAAAGCTTTATTAATGTTTACTTTCCTTCTTTCTTTTCTTTGGACTAAATCATTAAACTCACTGTTAGCCACTGATGCCATTCAACCTTATACATATTTACTCAATTAATTTAAAAGATCTATATTCTCCTTCGTTCTTACCCGCTTTTAGCCCTAAGGGCTTCTCCAGTTTGTTTGTCTTGTCAAAGGATGCTGTAGAACATAGCCGAGACACGATGTTAACAAGGTATCTTCGCAGATAATACACTATCCTTCCAATCACTGCCCTTGCTTGTAAACCTGCCCGTGACTACACAATTAACAAACAACCTGACAGCCGGTTCTCAACAAGGATTACTTTTCAATTGATTGCTCCAGCTCGCGTACGAGGGAATTAATTACTTACGTCTCCATCTCACCCTCATCCCTTGACCTTATTTTTATGGCATGCAGGAAAAGTTTATTGTTGTCGATACAGATAACATGTTATTTTATCTATTAAGGGAAATGTAAACTAATACTATCTTAGTTTTATCCCAGAAAGAGTTGCTTGTACTATGAATGGCTTTATTTTGAACTTGTTAGAATAGGAGAAGAAGCATAACTCTATACAAATGAAGCCAACTGGTGGATCGTTACAGCGATGTCTGCAGTTTAATACACTAAAATGTATTCTTAACTTATTATTGAGACACTATATATATATATATATATATATATATATATATAATATTTCCTCCCTCACCTTTCTAATTAAAATTTTACTCTTCAAAGGCTTATTAACTTCCCATGTATTTAGCTTTCAATGTTAAATTAAAATTAACACTTATATTTCCCCCCTTCACGCAACGATGAGGACTTTGAAACGACCCCTCTCCTAGATATCAATCTATCTGTTGCACCAAACCACTAAAATAAGAATTAAGCTGTTATTATTTTTAACCAAAAAGAAATATTTTATTTACAGGTATAAAACCATGCACAATTGAGGGTGTTTCCATGGTGATATAAACAAAGAATGAAAAGTTGAAAATTCAATGGGAAAATAGTGTTTTCGCCGGAAACTAATATTTTTGAAGACATCCTAAGCTGTTAAACTTAACAATGAGTGGTCGTTTGTCAAAATAAGTTCAGTCATTTTTTTCGCAATTTCAATTACTGTAAAGGGGATTAGCAAATAATACATAAGAACAGAGGCAAATATTTAAAGGCAAGGAAGAGGAAGGATAAATTCAACAATGTAAAAACTATATATATATTTTTAAGTTAATACCATCAGTTTGTCTGACAAATATACCATTAATTGCCATAATCTTTCTATTTGCTGCACTATAATCACTAAAGTAATAACTATGTTGGTATTATTATTTGTAACCAGAGAGAAATATTGTATTTATATGTTTACTCTCATGCACAAATCAGTGTTACCATGGTGAGGTAAGCAAATATTGAGAAGCTGTAAATTCTCTGGAAAAATAAAATCTTCGTTGGAATATACTATTTTTCCCGACATTCTGGACATCTAGACTTTAAAATGAGAGGTCGTTTGTCAAAATATGTTAATCTATTTCCTCATAATTTCTAATACTGAAAATAGGCTTATCAAATTATGTATAAGATATTATTTGTGAATCAATCAGTGGGTAATGAAAATATATTAAATATTCAAGAAATCACAAAGAGTTGTATACATATTAAATAAGTTTGTAAAATGTACAGTATATGAAACATGGTTAATTTTATATAATAAAAAAATGATAGTCAAAAACTTTCAACATAGGCTAAGTGTATTTGTAAAAATATACAAATATATTAAAATTGAGACATTTTACGCTTAAGATTATTAGGTTCGTGAACAATGATCACATAATGTGTTATTTAAAATAGAATTTATGTTATTCACTCAATATTTTAATATTAATCACAGATGATTATGTATTTTACTGTATATATTTAATTGAAAAACAACCAATTCTACCTTCCATATTAATTTAAACCTGTTAGGGCCAGTGTTGTGAATATTATAACTTCAACACCTCTCTTTTTTGTTTTTTGCCACATTGTTTTTTCTTTATAAAAGTTTTTCCTGTGGCAATTTATATCTATCTAGACAATAACTTAAACATATCACAGTTTTACACATCCCCCCTTGTTCACATTATCTTTGGATAGAGTGATCTAGCAGCTGATCGGCCACGTTTATTCATTTCACGCAAATTCTTCCTTAAACCATTCATTCACGACAGTGTAGTGAGGTCTAACACCTTCCTATCAGAATACTTGTAAATATGCCTCTTTGTTTAACATTATCTTGTTTTTCTAACCTATATTTCTATAGCAGTTATTTTCACATATATCACTCAATTGGTTCTCTCTTAAATTGCATTGTAGTTTAACCATATTTTGAATATGTTTCATTTTTACTAAAGGCCTGAGGATAATGTAGAGCTGCATTGAAACTATTCGACAAATGGTGGTTGCTTATGCAGCCTCACAGCTTAGGGATAGAGGGACTACTTCTAGATTCTTCAATCATAAAATCAATTTATTTTATATTCTTTTATTAATTTTTCACCATTTTGCAATAACTTTTTCTTAAACTAATTCCTAAGTCTTTGAAAATAAATGTTTCATGAACATTTTCCAAGCTTGCTTAATATGTAATACAACTCTTTGTTATTTAAAAAAAAATATTTTTACCACACACTGATTAATTCACAAATAATATATGATCTTTCCTTCTAAATTTCAAAATGTGTTTCAAAAATGTGTGTAAGATGTTTATTCAATTTGTATATCTAAAAAACTTGACTATAATTTAAATAACACTTTGTTTAGTAATAAAGTATATCTAATATGTGAACATATTTTAAAGGTGACAATATTTTAATATATTTATTGAAATAAACCCTATTTTTTTAATATATTTCGTAAAAAAAATTAATCTATTGAGCAGCTACGCTGAACACTATAAATAGATATCATATTCTGAAAATTTAAAAATGACACCTGGACACGGGAATCAAACCCGAGAGCCTTGGCTTAGTATGTCAATGCTCTCATCACTGAGCTATCCAGGAAACATGCCGTGCCCAGGTTCATTCTTCACTCACATTTTAAGGCATTTAAATAGAGTTTGTTTTTATATCTAGGCATTAGCTTTTAGCGCATAGTGAAAATTTTAATGCATAATTTATAATTTAATTGAGAAAACTATGTGCATATCTTTTTAATAAAAAAGCTCTTTAAATCATATAATAAATATTATGAGCTTAAATTAGTCATTTTTATTTATTAAAGAAAGTAAATAAAAATATATTTTGTGTGTTTATATTGTTTTAGTTTTTAAATTGCGTAGAAGTATACTATTATTCAAGAAAATTTAAAATAAATATTAAATCAAATCAGCATTTTTGGTTGACGTTAGCTATCCACGTAACCTCTTTCGTAATTAAAAAAAAATTATAGTCCAGTACTTTCTAATCCGTTATTCACCCATAAATATAATGATTGGTTTTAGTTGAAAAGGTTGGGTACTAATCAAAATAAATATAAAATAACAAGGTAATAGCATATTTCAGCAACTTTAAGATCACTTTACTATCGAACATTCGGAATAGCTCTTTTTTTTTAAGTTTACACCCTTTGATTGGATAAAACACAATGATTAACTAAATTAGGATTATATGAGATAAATGTATAGTAAAATTAGAACTAGATTTAATTTATCAAAGATATTGGCTTTCTTGAAAATATTGTATTCCAGTTTTAATCTAACACCTTTATAGTATGTTACTTATTTGTGAAAAATTATAAATTTTACTTTCTCAAAAAGAAAGTATTGTAATCGTGAATATTTTCTACATTTAGATTATGATGGAATATGTGCCACTGAACCCCAAAATATGTATTTAAAATTATATGTGTCCCCATGTCTCTCTGTATGTCCCTGGGACTACAGACCAAATTGTTTTATGGATTTGAATTAAACTTGATATTAAGATGTCTTATTTTCATACCTATGGTTTATTTTTATATTGATTCTAGCCTTAAAATGAAGAGTAGTTTATTAACTATTGATTTTTGAAAATTTAAAATTTGTTTTTAATAGCTTTAATAATTTTGTTTAAAATGCATATAAGGGTGGTCTTCGACATTAAGAAATAACACAGGGTAGGCCTACTTGTTTATTGGGAGAAAAGTTTGTTTCGTGAGAGTTTACTGAGACTAATTTTTGAAGATTTAATATTTTTCAAAAACTGTTCTAACGTTTTTTTAATAAAATTGATATCTTTGGATCAACTTAGATGATAAATAAGAATGTAAGTTCATTAATTTAATAAAACCGATTTGAGGGTGGTTTACTGATAACTGATTTTTGAAAATCTTATAGCGAACTATAATATATCATGCGAGAAAATATGTAATATTTTGTCATACCATTTATTTATAAATGTATTCCTTTTGTTAAATAACTATGGGTGTGAATATTAGTGCATGGTGAGTTCACTAACATTAGTGAAGAAAGGGAATAGACTAACCCCAGTATTAAGTCCTCAATTGAAAAATATCCCGAGAAACCCGGCCAGAATCCTAATCTAGATCATCGGCAATTCAGTCGATTGCAAGAGTAGCTTCTGTGAATGTGTTACCCTAAGAGTTTACAATTTAAAAAAACAAACAAATTTTGACAAAAATATATTAAGACAGAGAGGCTCTGAATGACGGCCTTTTAAAGTTATTTCCCCTTGCCATAAAGTATCAACATAAGGGTTTTGAGATCCAACCTTAGGGATATCAACAACTCAACCCTTATCTCGTAATCTTGTCCTATCTCAGTTTACCTTTTTCTAGAAACTAACCCCCAGACAGTTTTACAGGTTGTTTACAGTAATACCATGCTCGTTTTTGTGTTTTCGTCGGTTTTTACTGTATGATATTTTGTTGGTTTTTCTCCCACAGCCTGCTTAGCTTTTAATTAGTTTACCTTGAAACACCACGATATTATAACTTTACAAACATTTAATATAAAGAACACTTATCTATAGGCATGCAGACTAAACGTAAGAGGTATAAGAAGCTTCTCACCTCTTAGATAAACTTTCGGCACCGGCTGATTTTTTTATTAATTTTTTTACACCACTCTGATCCACACCTTTGGGCTATACTCATATATACTATTTAAGCTAAAGAGATAAAAATAAGTAAAATTTGATTTTAGAGAGAGTGTAGCCGCATTTGCATGGAAGGCGAGTGGAAAAAAACATCTAAAAAACACCATCATTACTCCCAACCTATAGTCTAGCACCAATCTCCCCGTCATTGGCAGTCTAGTCTATTGTGATAGTGACGCCTTAGACCACACGATCACTAAAGTGTTTTTGGATAAAATCGTCCATGATTTTGCTTAGCATGTTTTTAGTATTTTCTCTGACGAAACGGGTGAATTTCGTACACACGGTCTCTTAGATAGGTGTCCTCTTGAGATAGTCTGACGGCATTAAGTCTGGGGAAAGAGGTTTCCACGGAACATCTCTAGGACGGGAGAAAACATTTATTTCCCCAGACTTATCAGTGTCAGATTATATATGATGATTGATGGTGATACCTGAAAGGTGGTGTGTAATAAACTCATACCCATATCACTAAAGACATTAAGAGCTGCATTAAAGGAAATAAATATCAGGAACAAATCTAAATCTTAATATTGGAAATATTTGGAACAAACACTAAATTTAAAATACATATCCATCCCAGATTCGGATTCAATGGAATTTAATTTGAGATAAGAAACTAATATACAAATATTTTAATAGTCTAAATATTAAAGAGTTTAGCATAAATCAATTATTTGTATTGATCATATAAACTTGTGAATCTCACAATATTTCTAATTTAGTCACTAATAAATACAGTTTATTGACCTGATTTTTTATCGGACTCATCTAGAAAATATGTGTAAATTATCTTAAGATTCGATTTAGATTTGATAGCATTCCAAAATAAAACTATATATTCAGATTTAATTTGAGCCATTTTCCTTTTAAAATATTCTATTCATACCCAATAATTAGAGCTACTGAGCAGACTAAGATTATATTTTATAGTGAAAATCTTTGATTCGCATGTGCTTAATAAATTTCAAATTTTCAAAATTTAATGATCAGTGAATTGCCCTCATATTATTTTATCTTTGTAAAACCAGTATACAATGTCAATAATATAGTAAAACACTCCCCATACACATATTTTATACTTAATATCTACAAAACGCCATTTTATAAAACTTTAAAATTTGAAAATAAACAATAAGTAAACCACTGCAATATTAACAGTTTTTAAGAAAAATAAACATTAAACCTTGTATATTATGCTAATCAATCCCTTGATAGCCATTTTAAATGTCTATAACCGTTCCCGAAAAATTGCAAATTTTCAAAAATCAGTCACAAGTAATCTAAATTTAAATCAATTTGCATCCAAAAATAAGAATCGAGTTAAATTTTCACGTAAAATAATAGCCATATATTTGAAATAAATCTTTAAACCCATTTCTGAAAACAACTATAATTTTCAAAGCCTTGGTCAACGAGTAAGGATCAGTCGTTTTCCTACCACACGGCTTAAAATACAATATTCTGTGTCGTTTTCTAGAACTACTTCTCTATTCTGTCTAAGCTTATATTTGTATTTATCCTTTACCTCCAACAAATTATCATCAGGTCTATAACAAAGCGGGGAATAAACACTATGAAACTATTTACCTCAAGGCAGAGAGCAAAAATCACTGCTATTTCTCACATTTTTTAAAAATTTCCCTTGTGAGCCTATAAAAAATTATTGTATTTGCTAGAGAAAGGGTAAATTCAGAGCCATTTTCCATCAAGCCTAGTCTCAATGCTCCGCAAATATGTTAAAAAAAAAACTCTTTGAAAATGAGCTAATGTTACATTTTCAAACTTTTTTTTACTAATAAAACTCAAACTGTTGGGTTGCTAAGGAATTGGGCTGATTTGGAATTTTTCGTCTTTGTTTTGGTTTGAACCATATTTAGAAATAACGCATTGTAGAACTAAATATTGCGTTATATCTGAACATCTGCGTGGCAATTTCTCGATTACCAAGGTGGCCCCCTTAATATCAAATTTTAACAAAAACCATCAAATCGTTTTAGTAGTTGCGCTTTTTTTTCTAATTCGGGGCCACATTAAACTTCAATATCCATCCTAATAACGAGGATGATAATGTTCACGATGACAATACTTGCTCTAATGATAAATCAAAGTCGCAGCGATATCCAAAGACATAGCACGCAACTTCATGGAGGATTTCACCTGATGCCGTTTGTATAAAAAACGGAAAATAAACTGAACCAAATCAACCTGTCAAGTTTCCTTAGTACGAATATGTATAGTTTTTTTTCTTGTGATTCTCTCTATTAAAATACCAACCGTATCTAAAGCACTTCAGTTGTTTATTTTGGACCTTATGTATGAGACATAACAATGAAGGACAGATTGACTTAGCAGATATAATTTTGTTTTTCTACGTAATAAAATATGGAAACAATAACTGTCTTACACTACCCGCAGTGGTTATCACGTGGACAAAGGCGTCAGTACTGTTTGGTATAGCTCACCTTTGATAGAGAGGTCGGGGTAAATGATATCATTCTCATCCGTAGGTTTTTAGTTAAAATATACGTATATCCCTTACTGATATAAGCACAAGATAGATGTTAAGATGGTGGTAGCTCTTACTTACCGTGTTGTTCATTTCGTTTAGCCTGTTAAGTAGCAGCTGTGTAAAACAAATCAAGGTAAGAATGCTTACTTTACATGTCACAGAGGGAAAAATCTTAAAATGTGTCTCTTATTAAAGTTGTAGGTCGTGTTGGAATGTGTGTGTGTGTGTGTGTGTGTGTGTGTGTGTGTGTGTGTGTCACTTTCCGATGTAAAATAAAATTATGTCCGGGCTGTCTCCTAGAGTTGTCGGACGTCTTATTAATTTAGAGGATGGGTTGGAATTTGGAGGATGTTCTGGAATGGGGGGGTTGAGGTGGTTTTTTTTTTATCACCGCATCTTACTATCCATTCGGGTCATACAGTTATATACTAATCACGCTAATGGTTTTAGGGATGGGAATGGTTATGTTTATAAGAAGTCTACCCGTATTTGCATGGAGGGATAGTGGAAAACCATTTTGGAAAATCCACCCTCAGCACACCCGACTGAGATTCTAACCTAGATCTCTCCGTCATCAGCAGTCTAGTCTACTGCGAGAGTAGAGATTTAAACCATGCGGGATTTTATAGGGTGGGCTTTAATTTGCAGATCGTGATGTAATTTCATGTCTGATTTGTAATTTTGATTCTGTGACGTAATTTTGAGTTGTGTTAAAACCTAAAATATTTGTTAAAATATAGATTCTGAGTGTTAACCTATAATCTGTGTTAAAATCTAGAGTACGTGCTAAAATCTAGGATATTTGTTTAGATATTGAATATGTGTTAAAATCTAGAGTAATTGTCGAAGCCTATAGTATGTATTAAAATATAGTCTATGCTAAAATATAGAATCTCTGATAAAATTTAGAGTCTCTGTTAAAATCCAAATTAAGTATTAATATCTAGAATATGTGTTGAAATCTAGTGTATGTGTTAACATCTAGAGTATGTGTTAAAATCTAAAGAATGTGTTGAAATCTAGATTCTGTGTTAAAATTTAGAATTTTAGTAATTTATAGGCTGTAATATAATTTGAAAGTTTTAAAGAAATATGAATTATTGGTGGCATTTCAGAGCTCTGTTAATACCAGGGAGTTGTATTGTAATTTTGATATTTCTATTTTATTTGAAGAACGTATTGTATTTTGGGGCTGTGTTGTATTTTGGATGCTATATTGTAATTTAAAGGCTGTGTTGTAATTTAGAAGTTGTGGTGGAATGTAAAGGATGTTACAAAATTTCGAGGCCATGCTGTAGTCTAGAAGCTGTATGTAATCTCTTTTGGAATTATTGTTTGTGTTGTAGTTTCTGGTTTGGGTTTGGATGTATATTTTAAATTTGTTGTATTTAGTGACATTGATAATCTGTGTTAATATTAGGAGGGTGTGTACTATTATTCATTAGATATTACAATATTAAATGTTGATAACATATTTAATAGTAGTCAGACTTCTTGTTAGTTTTAAGTCTTTGTTGGATTGTGTTTATACAACATGAAATTTTGTTCGACCCCGTACTGAAGAGTAATTGGACCTCTTATTAATTTGGAGTCTGTGTTGTATTGTGTTAAAACAACTTGAAATGTCGTCCAGCCCTGTCTAGAAGAGTAGCTGGTCCTCTTATTAATTTGGAGTCTGTGCTAGAGAGTGTGTGTGTGTGTGTGGCACGCTTCTAAGACGGGTTCGGCAGGTGCAAACAGTGTAGGTCTCCTCTCAACTCGATTCAAGCCCCACCACCTCAATTTATAGACAAATTAAGCCATATTTTACTGAGCTGGCACATAAAAAAAGAACAAAAAATAAAAAATGCCAATTTCTACTGTCTCTTAACAAATGCAAATGAAAAATATACTGACTTTCGGATTATAATGTATGGAATGCTGTTTGATTGGTAAAATGAATTTTTTTTTTCTATTTAAATGAATACAAAAAATATAACCAATGAATATTTACGGTTTCATTATATATCTTTTTTTAGGGGGTCGACGTATCGGAAATAGTCGCTTGAAAGTCATTGACTCCATTTTCAGAAAACAAGTGAATCACTGTATAAAATGGGCTTTCTGGTATTAGCTTGGTTAGTCATTTTATTCGTTTGGTTATAAAATACACGTAAACTTAAATATTTTCATTTTAAATTACTTAAAACCATCTAGAGAGCACAGTATAATGTTAACATAAAGTTAATGTCTTAATATATTTCAGTCAATCTATGAAATATTCAAAAGTGACAGGAACGTAATAGCACTATATTTTAATCCATCAACGATTATTATTATAAATTATAATTATTTTTTGTCCCCGTCAATTTAATGATTTGAAATTGTAGGTCCTATTTATACTCGCCCTAAGGGGTCAATCTCGTCTTGTCTGGTTGGACGGTGACAAGTGTGTTGGGGTTCGAATATCGGCTACGTGTATTGAGGGTGTATTATTTACGAGATGGCTAACCACTTTTTATTCCACGCAAATTCATGTACCCTTCGATATAAATATCTATCACCTTCATTCCTAACTCATTTGTGTTTCTAAATGCGGATAACCCGGGTAGGTAAGTAAGACGGGATGGTAAAAAAATTAGGGATCCTTCAGAATTTGAAAGTGCTATTTAAAGAAAATTAAGACTGATACCCTCAGTTTACCCCAAAAGGTATAAAGTGTACCCTTATTTGTTTCACTATTATGTAAATTATAATATAAGTCCATGGTGTAATTGTTTAAGGTTATGGACTATATTTCCTGGCAAATAGAAAGACCTTGAATAATTGAGAGTATAATATGAACAAACGTATGCTCTAAGAATCAAAATCTGTAACGCCAGAAACCAATAATAGGAAGGTTTTATAACCCACGTGCCTTTATGTGATTGTCGATTGTTTATTTACCCAAATATTATTTATAAATGTTGCTGTAGTACTTTAAATTCTTCAAAAATCAATTACGTCATAGCCAGCAATTATCGCTGAATACAGACTAAGTGTTAGCCATTTGTTGGTGAAGCTAGTTCCTTATTATGTGGATAGAGGGTATCAGGTGGTCAGCAAATGAGCCCAAGGGCCATTTATTTCAGTTTTATAGACCGTAGCCTCATTTTTCATTAAATAGACCACATAATATTGCCAGATAAATAAAACCATTTTGTAACTTAACATTTTAAAAAGTTAGCGATCCATACAAATAGCTCCGTAAGTATTTTAATATTCATTTGAAATTATGGAACCTGGGTAAGTCGTAGGATGGTGGTAATGACTCATTTTACAGATCTAATGCTCAGGAGCCAGGGCAAAAAAAAAATCCTTGTGTAACTTTTACTCATTTGTGTTCAATTGTTTAAAAAGCTCCTATAAGTTCAGCCCTGTAGAAAACGTGACGTCAGGGCCACATCTACATATTATGTCTGGACTTGGAACCAAGACATATATGGTGACGTCAGACCTTCTACACCCCCTCCAACCCATTCACACTCACATCCCTCTTATCAATAGCTTCACCTGGATCCTGCGCAAGAATGGACATGGGGAAAAAAATTTGTCCAATAAAAAGTTTCGAATGATTTTTAGCGCGATAACTTGCAGCTAATGCTGAAATGACCCATTAACCACAATATGTTCAAGATCAGACGTCTTGATAGCACATGAGTTGGACTCCTTAGCTCAGTCGGTAGCTAGTCAGTCACCTGAGGTGCGATTACAGGGATGTTTTTTCGGCTTGGCATGCTAAATACGAATTATTAGTGAAATCTTGCGTCCCATATCACAATGATGCGATTATTGGTAGGAACCAAGAGCCATATTTATAGTCTACTCTCGGGAGTCCACCAATCCCCCAATTTATAAATAACCGCTCCTTTGTTTGCCTTGAACTACTCGCTCTGAATGTCAGAAGCGACCTTCAGAGGGGGTAGGCGGCTTGTTTCTGCCTTAAGTACCAATCTGTGGTCACAGATCATAACCTTTATTTTTAAAAGTGTAGCTTGGTTGTGGAGGGAAAAATGGAGTTGGAGGGTGAATGTTTGTGTGATGGGAGCGACAGAGCTGTGTGAATTTGCTAGTTCAAGCCATCGTGCACTGTGATGGAAGCACAAGCGCAGTTAGGCCCGAAGTGAGTTAGTAAGTCAGAACTAGACGAGCTGAAAGATCAAGCGCAGTTAGGCCCGAAGTGAGTTAGTAAGTCAGATCTAGACGAGCTGAAAGAAATTACATAAATTTATATTATACACTGAGCGAACATGGCTTTGATGAAAGTGAAGTTGTGAAGATGAACGATTATAGCTTATGGGGACGTGTTGGGATTAGGACCCAAGGATTGGTCAAATTTGAGAACAGGAGTGGTTTGTAGGGAGGGGTTGATTAGGAGGTGTATATTTGCTGTGCTCATTCGAGCCGGGGTTTCTTGTTTTTCCTTGCCATTCGGGGGTCGTACTGGCCGAGTTTTTTGATTATGGTGTTATCTTCTACCTCACGGGCTCGTTTATAAAATTTACCACCACGCTGCCGAATTATTTCTTGCAGTGTCGCACTTACCTGTGGTAGCGTGTATGTGCGCATTGTTAGTACGAGTGTTCACACCCAGGATACACCTGAGCACCTTGTTTTGTACTTCTTTTAGTGTATCTATCACTTTATCGGAAGCATACCCCCACGCCTGGCTTCCATATAACAGAATAGGCTGAACTAAGCTTTTGTAAAGCAGAAGCTTGGTGTTCTTGTCCAGCTCAGGGCTCTTGAATAGCCCGTAATTCGCAATGAAGGCCCTCATTGCCTTTTGCCTTGAGTAGGTTGCATGGTCCTTCCATGTGAGTCTGTGATCTAACATCACCCCGAGGTATTTCATTGACTTTTTGTATGGGATAGCCTCCTCCAACACTACCAGCTGGGCCGGGGCTTGGGGTCTCCTCCTCGTAATTATCATGGCTGTCGATTTCTCTGCGTTGACCTTTATCCTCCATTTTCCTAGCCAACTGCTAAACTCGTCCAGGTACCGCTGTAGTCGGAGATGAGCGTACTTCACGTTCCTGTTGGCAATGTAGAACAGAGTATTATCTGCGAAGAGACGAGTCTTGATCATCGGGTCCGTGGGGATGTTGGCAACATACACTGTGTAAAGGAACGGTGATAGCGCCGACCCCTGTGGCACCCCCGCCCTGATCCTATGAAGAGGCGACCTTTTACCTTCCATCTTGACTTGAAAGTGTCATCCTGTTAGGAAGCTCTTGATTGTATGTACATAAACCTTTGGGAATTTGGCCTGGATCAGTTTGTAAATAAGGCCTGCGTGCCAGACCTTATCAAAAGCCTTCTCTACATCCATGAGTACCGTTAGCGTGATTTCCCCTTGGTTAAAGCTCTCTGTCGTGTCTCTCCACTAGGCTCAGGACTGGATGTACCGTTGAATGACGGTTCCGAAATCCGAATTGAATGTCGGGTATAATTCGATGCTTTCTGGTGAAGTCTATCAGTCGCTGCAAAATTATTTTCTCAAATATTTTTCCTGCGCAGCTTAGCAGACTGATGGGCCGTCTATTCTGCGGGAATTTGCAGTCTTTACCTGGTTTGGGCAATGAGACGACGTCGGCAACCTTCCACGCCTCCGGGAAGTAACCTGCCAGTAGTGCCTCTGTAAACATTCTTGTTAAGAACTGGATTACACATTCCGGAGCGTGTCTCAACATCTCGTTCGAGACCCTGTCGTGACTTGCCACTTTCCGTGGCTTCAGCTTTTTCACCTGGTGGGCGACTTCATTTCTGGTGACGGGGGGTGGTAGATCTATAACATGATCTGCCAGGTATATCCCCACCACTCTATTTACTGTCCTGGTATAATCTTCATCTTGGGGCTCTGCGTTAGCCTTGAACTGATCTTCAAGAGATTCAGCAATGGCCTCTGCCTTGTATTCGCTTCAGAATTTCAACCCATTCCTTCCGTGGATGATCGTGGTACCTGCTTTTCCTTTCGTTCCTTTGAGCTGTCTCGTCACCTTCCACAAGTTGGCATCCCCAGCCAGAGTGTTCGCTACATATTCATTCCAGTTGGTGATTTTCAGAGCTTTGACCTTTATACGTACGAGTGCCCTTAGCCTACTGTACTCTGCATGATGCCTCGGGTCCCGGTGCCGCTGACATTTCCTGCGTGCTTCCCTCTTCAGGGCTATCAAGTAACTCAGCTCCGGATCGTCCCTCTTCAACAAAACCGGTGGCGTCTCGTAAATAGTTGTCTCTCGGTATGCCTTGAATAATGTGGCTGTCAGAAGAGTGATGGCACTGTCCACTTCTTCCTGGGAGTTCACCTCCATGTTCAACGGTACTGCGTCCGTTAATACCCGACGATACTCGTCCCAGTCACTCCTAGGGATCTTCCTCCTAAGGTACGATAATCTTGGGTTTGTATTCAGGGATATCCTTCCAAAGACCGGGAGGTTATTGGGGTCAAGCTCGTTTAAGGGTTCGAGTTCTTCCGGAAGTGTATCAAGATCCGTCAGGACAACATCCAGAACATCAGGAAGATTCCTGTAATTGGATGGGTAGAACGTCGGCTCGTTTGTCACCAGGACTGTGTAGTTTTTGATTGCTGCCTGGCCAGCCATTGTCCACCCTGCCTGGTTGGACTCGTGACTGTTCCAACTCGTATGTTTACAGTTGAGATCTCCCGCTACGAGGAAATCCTTTTTTAACGTAAGCCTGTCAAGATCATCGATGGTGAATGGGACTGCAGGGCTTCTGTAGGCAGCGGTGAACACTATCTCTTTCCGCCCTGTGGAAATGGCTATCGAAGTGGATTCTATATAGTCCATAGCTAGTAGAGTCGTTTGATAGTGTAGAATGTTACTGCGCACCAGCACGGCCGTGCCCCCTCCCCGGCCAGCTGTCCTATTGTTTCGATACAACTCGTATCCGTAGAACCGTATCTTCTTCCGTTCCGATAGGTGGGTCTCACAGATCAGTGCTATGTCGACTCTATACGTCTCCAATAGCTTTCTTAACTCGTGCTCTTGTTGAGCTAAGCCATTAGCGTTCCAGAACAGGATGTTCACTGAATCTTCTACTCCTCTTCCCTGGTCAGTTGCCATCGCAGTAGAAATCGGTGATAGCTTCAAGTAAAGTTAGGGCTTTGGTGGTTTTGTCAGGGGAGTTTTTAAACCTGTTCGTGTATTTTTTTAGATGAGCAAGTAGGCCAGAAAGATTGATATCTTTGAGTAGTAAGAAGAGGTCTCTCAGGTCGGAAGTCTCGTCTGTCTTGGGATATTCGCTCGGTTTTTGTGGAAGGTTGACGACGGCCGCCGCGTATGTCATCCGCTTGGCCACGGGAGCTTGTGAGCTCGTTGGTATGGTGTTTCTCTTCATCCGTTTGGTGTCCTGTCTCGGTGGGGCAATTTGCTCTATTTGCTTGTGTGCACTTGGTGTGGATTTGTCTAATTGTTTATTTCTTTTTTCTATTTCTCTGAGCAGCACGGGACAGTTTCTGTAGTTAGCTGCATGTTCTCCCTTGCAGTTAACGCATCTTGCTGGCGTGGTTCTGTCCTTCTTTGTGCAAGACGAAGTCAGATGATCCTCGAGACACTTGACGCACCGAGGGGTTTGAGAGCAGTAGTTTTTGGAGTGTCCAAAACATTGGCAGCGATGGCACTGAATTACCGCGCAAGCCGACTTTTGGTACTTCTCCACCTTCACAATGGTGTGGTTTAAGGCTCTGACTTTATAGATATCTGCTACCAATTGGGTTTGCTCTAATGTACATACAAATATTGGGAGTGGTCTTGGTGATACTGTTTGTGAGGTTGCTTTTGTGAAGAGTTGTCTCACACTTATGGGCTTGAAACCCAATTCGATGAGTTCTAGGTTTATGTCCTCGCATGACATGGTGGAGTGTAGGCCCTTTATAACAACTTTAAAGGGTCTGTTTTTCTATAACATGTAAGTAAAATGTTCGAGTGAGGTTTCTTTTAGAAGTTTTAGGAGTTTAGAATAGTCTCTTAGTGAGCTAGTTATGATTTTTATACCCTGTGCGATGCAGTAGATTTTGTAATCATCTTCAAGATTTTGTTTTAAGAGTTTTGTTATATTATTGTATTCCGCCGAGTTTGTAATCACTATCGGTGGGGTTTTTACCTTTTTTGGTGTATAATCCTCGTGTTGGATAGCGTCTGTTGACTCCATAGCGGCTTCCTGTTGGTATATGCTGTCATGACCACTAGCAAGGGTGGTGAACTGATTTGTTACCTTGATGAACTTTGGGACTGGAACATCCAATCCCGGTTTGGCCCTGTGCTTCCTTTTAAGAGATGAGGTAGGTTCAGAGTCTAAGTCATACCTGTGTTTGTTACCTTTGGTGTTGCTTGAGTGTCCCGGTTTTTTTATATCCCTGGTACCTTTGCCTCTGGGTGGCCGTTCCATGTCGTCATCCTGGGACTCCTCGGATATCGTGGCCTCGTCATCTTCCTCCTCGGTGATGTCTATGTCAGAACCAGTGGACATTTTATGCTTTTTGAGATTAACTGTTTCACTACACTTTACACACGTTTCTGGGCTCAGCCAGTTGACCGATCGTTCACTGGCCTTTCACGTCGACACTGATAATCGTTCGCTGAGCCGGCACTAGAGAAAAAGAAATTATTGGCCCTAAAAAGGTCAGAAAGATTTTTTCGTTAAATCAATAGTTTTTGAATTTAACGGTTCAAAAATCAGAACGGTGTAAAAACAACACTCAACTTCGGCCAAAAAGGCTTCCGGAGAACTTATATCGTCGAATATAACACCATTCACACACAACCTCGTGGATACGTACCTTGAAGTATACTGCGAATTGAGTCAAAAAAAATAATTGCTGGCGTCGTATATAAATAACAAGCTGTTCAGATTGTATTTATAGCCTACTCTTGGGAGTCAACCAATCCCCCTGTATATAAATAACAAGCTGTTCAGATTGTATTTATAGTCTACTCTCGGAAGTCAGCCAATCACTCAGTATATAAATAACAAGCAGTTACCAGCAGTGGCCACATGATCTAAGGCTTAACGCATCATTCTAACAATAGACTTCTGCCAACTATGGGGAGATAGGAGTTTGAATACGTGTCAGGTATACTGAAGGTGTTTTTCCTAAAAGATTTTCCACTCTCCCTACTAGCAAATGTGGGTACACTTCCTCTTAATTCCGGATTCCTCATCCCTAGCACATTACCGTAATAATAGTAAGACGTAGTGCTAAAAAAACAAAGTGTGCAGGTCAATTGGAGGATTGGTTGACCTTCAAAAATCTAGACTATATATATATACGACCTCTGAGTCCTAGAGGAATGTTTTATTGTATGTCATGTTCTAATAAATCAGAAATTTCGCGTTAAGTGTCCCATTCAAAAACGAAAGTTAATATATATTTTTAAGAAACAGGACTGGTCAAAATATTAAAAACTAACATCAAGAAAGAATTTTGCTCCTTGTTTTAATAACAATAAGGCTTACACCTATTATAATGGCAATAAATTGGTAGTGATGAGGAAAATATAATTTAAAGAGAACATATATTTTTATTTGTGTAAAGTAAAATTAGAAATGTATTTAGAAAAAATAGCACTATTTACACCCGTTCTAGTTTCTAACCTTGACCTCTCCAACAGAAAATCAAACTAAATGAGCCCTACCTAGCAATATTCCATGGCTCACAGCACCGAGTGTTATATTAATACTGTTTTTGGAATTTTGGGACATACATTTTCTTCTTCGTCTTTCTACTCCTAAGTCAACAAACAGAAGGTTGGTTTGATGTAATTCTTATACCGCCGGCACTAGGCAATCGCTCAGCTCTTTGGCTGGTGAGTGTTTCCTTCACCATCTGGTAGAAATCCCCACTAGGGTAGTTCAGAAAGTGTGTTTGCTCCCCGTTGCCTTTCACACTAAATTTCTATAAGCAAGGGAAAAAGAGCATACCAATTTTGTCAGTAAGGGTATTCTAACATACTCTCCATGGTTCTCTTACATGCCACTATCGACATGGGACTGATGGGTTCATTTACCCTCCGAAGTAAGTTGTGCTACAGATTTTTATCACTCAATTAAAATCTGTTGACCTCACCTGGGTTTGAACCCATGAACATCAGGTCTTTAGGTGAGCACTTAACTCCATGACCACCAAGGTCGACGAGGATAGCTACAAATTAAAAATACTTAACTATTTTATATACACCTCTGGAATAAACCTGGGACCTCCAACCGAAAAATGGTTATTCCTAAACCACTGGGCCTCGAAAAAGGGAAAGGTTGTTAAACTTTGAACAATTTAATATTATATGCAAGAGGGAAGGGGCATTAATGATTGATTACCTACTTAAAACATAAGTTCAATCCAAGTTAATACGAAAATTCCTTTTAAAATAAAAAAGGGTGTTACCCCACTATTCTGACAATCTCTCGACCCATATTTGTCTGAAGAATGACGTATTGAGAATCAACTCAA
>CABFWB010000123.1:326518-342525 GCA_902151455.1 Timema bartmani | reverse complement strand
AGTGAAGTAATATGTATATTTTTTATTATTATTTTCAAGGAACTTTAAGCACAAATTAAGAGTAGTTTGTCCATTAGGCTTAAACCAGTAGGCATATGTATTAAAGCGTCAGTCTCATCTGGTCTGATTGGCCTGGGGAGGTCAATGTTCGAGTCTTGAATAGGTGTACTAAGGGTGTTTATCCTTAAAAAAAAATTCCTCTTTCCTTCCACGCAAATTTTGATGCATTAAATTTAAACTCTACCTTCATCCTACATTTTTAATAAGTGTAATTAAATGAGTATAGATATGATTGCTTGTAATATGACATTAAAAAAATGCTATGATCTTCAACAATTGGAGAAGAAAACTTTTTTCCTAGTTATTTTTAAGGGTTTTTAACGCCAAACTAAGACTTATTATCCAATTATACTTGCGGCGGTGTGCGGATCTTCAAAAACATAATCTGGTATGTTAGGTATCACATTGACAATCCTCATGGATTGGTGTACTCAGGTTAGTATTTAATAAATATTTTTCCATTCTCCGTCCACGCAAGTTCTAGTGTACCACCCCCAAATTTACCTTCCTCCTCTATAACTGGTTATCTTAATTAAATACTGATAGTTCTAATAATAAGTAAGACGAGTCTACGTAAAGTGCTTCTTAACCTTTGATCAAATAAGTGAAAGGCTACGAATTATTTTACTTACTTACTTTATTACACTAGGATCTCGAAAGTTCATTGCCACACTTATAAAACTACGTCACCCATGCTTAGCTTCATCTAGTTCTATCCAGTCCACCTCATTACACTGTATTCACTATAATGTTATCTAATGTTCTAATACCAACAAATTGTTTTATACCAACTTCTATACCATGGTAATACTATATTTTGAGAACATTTGGGAGTCAAACCAAAGTATTTTCAGAAGGATTTATCGTAATTAAGGATAACGTCCTAGAGTTCTTAATCATGGAAAAGTCGAAAAATATCTCAAAGCATCGAATGTATCCATGAAAAAAGAAAGTATCAACTATTTTACTAGCTCAATCTCTTCTTTTTTGACACATGTTTATCACCATCGTCTTTTTTAAGGTGGGATGTAAAGTATCAATGAGGTATTTATTTACAATAATTATAATAAATAAACACTTTTAACCTAAAATAAAAAAATATTGTTTCACTAAAAACGTTTAATTTAATTTTAATCACATAGTGATTTCAACCATTTTTGAATTTTCATCATAAGCATCGCGGACTTTGACTATGACTTTTCTCTTTATTTTAAAAGTCTTTTTTAAACTCCGCAATGATCATGACAAATAAAAATCAATCAAGAACTGTCAAAATAACTAAGTGTAAGAAATTTAACTAAACGTTTCTTGTACTGGGTGATAACCCGATTTCCCTTACACCCCACCTTATTATGGAAATAAACCATGTTGGGTGTGATTTGGGGTTCTTGACTTTGAATCGCAAGGATTTGGTTCAAATTCTCGCAATGCCAAGACCTTTTCTTTCTATAATGTTGCGTCATATCTTCTCTACAAGTGGATTTTCTTACATTACCAAAAGCTTAACCATTTCAAAATGTTATTTTTCATCAACTTAATAGAATAATATATTCTTTTTTAAATTCTGTTAGATGTAAAGTATCATTTTGAGTGTATTTGTTGATTTTTGGTAGTCTTTTCACAAGGATTCAAAAAATAATAATGATATTGTAAAAGTTAATAAAATAATGTTTAACAATTTCATGTGCTTTGGTATGGAAACTACGTATCAAAAGTTTTGGTTTGTAGTCGCCACATAATATTTTAATTTTTTTTAAATAAATAGTAAAGAGTGGGGTTTTCGTGGCATTTCTAGGTCACCTTCAGTTGTTGCTTTGTATCGCTCGCTTGTCTCATTGCCCGCCTACTTGGGCAGGTGGAAAGGAAAATATATGAAGTACACAGAAAAACAAGATCATTTACGATATTCATATTTCTACATTCTCAAATAACATTATTATAGTAGTGAAAATGTTCATCCTTAAGACAATGATAGATGTTGCTGTTTTATGTGCCCTTGTACCAAAAAATATATAGCTATGTACGTGCGGTTTGATTCCGAACTGTTGGATAGATTTTAGTTTACTCTTTAAATACATACTATTCCTATCTTAAATAGCTTTAATCAATGTTTTAATGATATTTCTAAAATGAATGGTAGTTTATCAAGAACAGAATATTTTAAATAATTATAATGATTATTTAAAAGTCTGTGTGTGGAGATTATTTTACCTTATAAATTACATTAAGTGGGTATTGGTTTTTCCAAGAAAATTGGTTTTATATATGATTTATTAAAAGTATTTTTTATAATTTTGTTTTAAACGAAAATAAATTATATGCGTAAGTATGCGATGTAATGTCCTTTCAACTATGTCTAGATAAATGATATATCTCTTAGGGAAAGTTTCATAGTCAGACTTAGTAGTTTACGCATCAAGTTCGGTGCTACACTAAATACAAGACGATAATTACCTCAACAAGAATGGAGTGGGCCAGTTTCGCATAATATGAAACTGGCCCATTCAATTCCAGTCCAAGGAGGCATTGTCTTGTATTTAGTGTAGCACCGTAGTTGAGACGTACTTAATCTGACTATGAAACTGGCCCTTAGTCTAAAATATAAAAAATAAGTTGTGAAATGTTTTAACAGAAATGATACAGGTATTCTAACTAATCAATAATAAGTCAATTACATATTATAATTGGCCTAACAAGCCAACTGCATTACCCAAAACCAAAAACAAATACATCACCTAGAATTATTTGACTCCATAAACTAAGGTTAAATACGCCAAACTTAGTTTGGTTCTTTGGCTCTTCACACCTGATATGACCTTTTAGCAAAACACATTTGACCGCATTGATATTTTTATGGAGTAGGCCCCTAATAACACAACTTTTATGTACAACTATAAATAAATGTACACAGAATATTGAATGTCTCAGTTTTTACACTCAGCTTTTATATTATAGAGTGGTTTAAGAAATTATAGTATTGAAATCTATTTTAAAAAGATATGTGATCTTTTAGTTTTGGATATCAAAAAATAGTTCATTATTTTGTAGGAATAGATGAATTAGTGAAATATTTTTCTTATGGAATGGTTATATTTATTCTTAGATAGTCAACGAAAAGCTGGCATAGAATTAATTTCATAGTAAAATAGAGTAACAAAAAGTGTTTATATATATATATATATATATATATATATATATATATATAAAGTATACAGAGTGGGGCGGTTAGTGTTGACACATTTAATAACATTATATATTTAATATTTCAACTGCAAAATGCTTCAATCTAAGCTTAAAATAACCACAAAAGATTGGCAATTTTCTGAATACTCATAAATTTTCTTTTTTTTTATGTAATCAATGTCCTTTAAATGTCAATTATTATAGGCAAAATATTGTTGTATGCTTTTTTAGAATTTTGACATGACTTTTAACAATGTCTCTTGTTGATTGCTTCAACTTCCACCAAAATTATTTTTGTAATTCCTGAATTGTTCTTGAACGAGTCGCGTAAACATGACGGCCCGTTAGCACGTACACTCAAAATACCTAATATACATGAATATCACTTTAAATGCAAGAACTAATAAAATCTAATAATGTGTGACAGATATAATTTAACTGTGAAATATAGATGGAAAAGCCCGTACTTGAGGAAAATGCCCCAGCTGACGGTTCGACACGACTTAGACGAGCTACAACAAACGAACATCTTACACTTAGGCCGGACGTTGAAGAAGTGAGGACTGGCTTCCATGTGGTCTACTCAGTGGCCGTGCGATAGCGCTAGTTGTCGCCTGGCTCCTTTTTTAGTAAACTACCACCTCCTCCTACCCTTGTAAAAAAGTCCTTTCCCAAATACGTCAGTCCATCTTGTATAAAACAGCCATCCCTCGCTTCACTTATTGTGATGGGAGTGCAAGGTATCGTCCTGCCTCCCTTACGTGTTCCTGGCTTGTTCGAGCGTCTGTAGCGGTTTGCTGATTCAATCGTCAGAGGAACAACTTGGACGTAAACTTACATCAGTGGACAAATCAACTGGTGATTACGATGTGTGAGGCGTCGGTCTCTCCTCGCGACAGATGAAGCCACCTCTGAGACAATTAGTATTAGGCTTTAGTAATCTTCGTTAGAGTCTTAGAACTCTTTTTTAGCTATGTCCATATGACATTGTTTTGTATGTCAGAGTTTCTGACTTGTTTTTCTACGCACCTAAGACATAGTTTTGAATATTAGAGTTTTAGTGCTCTTTTTTACTATGTCCATATGATATAGTTTTGTATGTCAGGATTTCTGACTTGTTTTTCTATGCCCATAAGGCTTAGTATTGAATGTTAGAGCTTGTGGTCTATTTTAATATGTCCATATGATATAATTTTGTATGTCAAAGTTTCTGACTTGTTTTTCTATGCCCATAAGGCATAGCTTTGAATGATGGGCCCTATGCTCTATGTATATAGGTCCATAAGACATGTTTTTGTATGTCGGTGTTTCTGACTTCATTTTCTATGTCCATAAGACATATTGTTAAATATTGGGAAATGTCTTGACACACTAAACTGTAAGGCCATGTTTCGGCTAACTTAATGTTTAGAATCACATAATGGTGGAAATCAGGTTATCTAACTATCTGTTTAATGACCTAATTAGGTCTGTGACTGATACTAGTCTCTAATATTTCTAATAGTGTACCTTTTTACTGTGAGCAAACTGTTGGAGCGATACTAGTCTCCAGCCCCCTTAAGGCGCCGTTTGTATTAGTTAATATGTTTATTGTTTGCACTAGTTATAGTGTGCCTTATTTTGGGGGGAAGTATAAATATACTATTGAATGTCCAGGAAGTACTAATAAGGCATAGACCGGCCATAGTATCTTAACAGCCTAGAACCCTGGTAGCTCGCCATTTACTATTTGTAAACTGATAGTTCCTCTTCTAGGCGCTTAATCTTTGTGTTTCATTACTCACTATGGAGTTAACTCATGCTAGCTAGCTCATTTAACTACCAATCTTGTAACTCCTTAAACTAGGACTTTGTATAGTTATGTATTGTCAACTATTATTATTTTATAGGGTTTGTAGGTAAAAGTCTAATAGCCATCAGGTGGGAGTAGAATTATATATCGAATCTTCTCATTCCATTATTAACTGGGTCTAATTTAAATTTCCAGTTTTATGAGGCAGACGGTCCTTCGTTGAAGGTGATGAGCTTGTTCTAGTTTTAAGAGTTACATTTTTTCTTATATTCACATCCAACTTTCTTGTCATGGTTGCAGGTCAATCATAGGTGCTATTCACCTTATGCTCCCAGTTCGAGCAACCTTAATTTAATTTAATTAACAGATTCTATTCCCTTGTATAAACAATGGAAAGTTTTGTATGTGTTCTCTTCTAACCTATTGTTCTAACCTTTCTTTAAATCTAAATAAACTGTTTTGTTAAAATTGCATATTTATCTGATGCTTGATCCTTCTCATTCTTTTTTAATTATTTTTGAAAAAGTATTCGTCAGTTCTTCTATTTATTAGGAGAAGCGTCGATACAACATGCCCCACAAGAATAAGTCCGAAGCTTTTAAGTCTGGTGAACGTAGTGGCTAGGATGCCCCCAAATATAAAACGAGGTGCTCAGGAAACATTTTGGGAACCACTTCAAATGATTTATACTTGAGCTGTGTGGACCGTTGTCTCATTTTTCTGGAACCACATGTTGTTGGTATCCATTCTCTTACGTTGCAGTTCAGGCTCAGAAAGTTCGAACATCAATGGTGGTGCTTCACCTCGTTTCACAATTCGGGGACATGACCTGGCCACCCCGTTCACCAGACTTAAAAATTTTGGACTTTTTTCTTGTGTGGTGAAAGTTGAAGCAATTCAACAAGAGACATTACGCAATTCCATGTAAAGATTCAAGAAGCGCATACAAAATGGTAGTCTATATAATGGTGGCCATCTTAAGTACAGGGTTCTTAAGAAAATAGGTACTTTCTTATCAGTATTTAAGTAGTAACTTAGTTATCTGTCTTGAATATTCTTATTTGCTAATGCAATGAAAAATTTTACCAGATGTCCTGCTATATCAGGATTCCCTTGAGTGATCACCATGAATTAACATAACCTCGTCTACATAAGTTCTGTTCGGCAATATTCTTACTAAACTCCGGACAAACTTTTTCAACACCAGTGAATTATGAAACCATGTGCATAGCAGTACCAGGATCATTCTATCATGGGCACAGGTCATAGGGGTATCTCTTACAAGTGAACAATCGAACAAGTGTAACCAGGTGGTTGTGAAGAAATCTGCAAGGAATGTCTGCGTTACAACTATCCGTGGGTAACTGTGAGGGTTCTCTGTGAGGGTTCTCTGTGAGAATACATTATCAATCTAATTAGACATATCATCTGGAAGGCCACCATCATTCAGTTTTGCAGTACACTCCACAGACATTTTCTTATGTGATTGAGGAAATTCAACATAATTATCAAGAACAACCCTCAAGTAGGAAAACTTAGTCAGATTTGTATGGAACTGTAATTGATGTGAACAGATAACTTTTTGAACACCAAGTATTTGCCAGGCAACCTCGACAGTGACAGATTGAAGTAATATTAAAATATTCAGGGTGGAGTTTGTAGGATAACAAATTCCAGTTTTACCTCAGCTTTTTTCATGATACTATATCTATTAGTCAGATAGACATGACTCTACTGGGTAGGTCGATAACTCTAGCTCCCCCAAACCTCAGCAAACACACAATCCATCCCAAAAAACATTTACATACAACCTATTAATATCACAAATAAATATCGCAGGTGATTGTATTATAGTATGCAAATGTGAGAAGCCTGTTTCCAAAACCTGCTAAGGAACGTTTTTATCGCTTTTGAGAGAGTGCGCTTTTTTTTTTCTTTTTTCCATCTACATCCATTTTTAGAATTTATTTGTTTCCAAAACATAAACCTCACCATGTAAAAGCCTCCAGAAATTTGACTTTTTTTTCCAAAAGATGCTATTTCCATTGGCACTTTGCTTCCAAAACATGCTAATATTAGTTTGTTTCCAATATCTGCTAAAATCTATGTTCACATTAGATTGTATTATTGTTTGTTAGCAGTAGTAAAACATTAGATAGACCCAAGAATTGTATTTCAATAGTTTTCTAGAAGAATTCTAATTATATTTTATATTTATATTTTAAGTATATAAGCCTGTTTTCAATAATCAGATTATAAACAAACGTTTCAAAAAAGGAGTGATATTATTATTGATGTTATTCCAAACAATAATGGTAGTGAACAGCATTGTTGTGTGTATTATCATAGTTTATCATAAAAATAGTCATATTTACTAATATTTTTATGTTTTATATTTTTTTATTTTGTTCATTGTGTAATATTTTAATAATTTAGATAACATTATCTTAGAACTTCTTGATGAACCTATGCAAGATGAAGTTATGTTAACCCCAGGAACAAAAAAGGTGTCCAGAAAAATGTAAAATAACTCAAGATGAAGTGAGGAAACGTAATATAAAAGACAAAGAGTATCAAATTGGCTGTTTGCATAAAAGTGAGTCTAGTTTTTGCAATATAGACCAAGTACAGGAGAGTGACGTTCAAATATTCCATTTCAAATTTGGGAGTATTGGCATTTCAGTTAAAGAAAGGATGTGTTTACAGATAAATATGACAATAAAGTCAGTTTTCTGTAAAAATAAATCGGGAATCAATTTAAATGCTAGAAACAGGGAGTGGACAGAGAGCTTTAGCATTCAAACTAAGAATGGGCCTGTTCAGATTGGTAAGAAGTCATTCGTATTATTATTATTATTATTATTATTATTATTATTAAATATAGTTATTATTAAATATCATTTTCTTACAAATTCTCTCAAAAGGCGCTAATAATGTTTAAATTCTCTTTTTCATCATAATGTAAGTGTGAATGTAATATTAAATGTATTTCCAAAAACTACTAAATACCTGTCCTCTGTTTCCAAAACACTCTAAGGAATGATTTTATTTCCAAAATAAGCTAAGTCCATTTTTAATTATAGAAATTAGATATATGAATAAAAAACTAAAACTAATGGCACAATCTCAGAATAGAAAGTATTTTAATTATCTCAAATCAGGTCTTTAACTTAAGTACACACAAAACTACAGGAGAATATCAGCTCTCCTGTAAAATTACAGTGAATGGAATTAGCAGGTTTTGGAAACAAGCTTCTCTTGTGTCTACTTAGATCCAGAGAGTTGATTTATTAATAATTGTTTGCCTCTATACGGGGTCATATACGTCGTCACACCATCTGCATATGCAGGGACAACTAACGCTTCACTAAAAAATGGCAGTATGAAACCATAATTTGACAAGGTCTGCCTGCACATAAATGTAAGAAAGGTACTATATAATTAGTGAACACTGGGTCGTATGATGGGTCAACTTGGGAACTCTACGTAACACAGGAATTGGCGTATTTAATACATACACAACTCGTAACAAATATTGTGACTTTCGGTAAAAGGTATGAACATACTATATATATTTACTTTGTTCCGAACCAGAATTGTGACAGCGTAGAAGTCATTTAGGCGTGTTCAATAGTCATGTGCATTATTCTGATCCAGGGAAATTGCTGAAAGGGAGATTTTTCTAGTATTGGCCTGAGAATAACATCTCGATTAAGATGCTAATTTCATGTATAGTCCGTTGAGAGATGCAAAACATCTTATAATTATGGTTCACAGCGGAGAGGACTGCTTTCATTCTAAAAGCTATGTTACGCGACAAAACTTTATAGTCAACATTGAGTAAATAAATGTTTCCAATTATATATTAAAGTCCTACTCCCATATTTATAAGAAAAATAAGTCCATATTTAGTCAATGATGACGGTAATTTACCAGATTATAAAACAACATGAACCATATTTAAAAACATTGATCCAATTTAATTCCATAAATATTGATAGAACTCAAATGGTAGACTATAAAATCCGGAATATTTATTTTTATTGAGTGCACGAACTGCTTCCGTCAACTCCTCTAAGGAAATGCCAGAGTCACACACATCCGTTTGATCTTAAGACCATTATAAGGTTCTGGCACTTCAACACTTGTTACTGAGCGAGCAGAAAAATGTTTATCGAAATGTTCACAAGCATAATTACGAATTTTGCTGGGGTCTGAGGTTATTTGTTCCTTTATATTCAAAGAAGATAAAGAAAGTTGAGCAGGATGCTGTCTAAGGATAGTAAGAAACTCGGGTATCTGTGTATTCTTAAATTAGAAACGATCAACAGATTGAATATAAATGGACTTTATGAGTTTTATAACGTTTGTTTCACAAAGGCGAAGAAAATCATTTTCATCTTACGTCAAAATACCCTTGAATTTAATTAGTTGAAGCATAACTTCTAATTCACATATTTCAGCATAAGCCATTTTGAACTTTCGTCCACAGAGAATAGCATGGAAACTTCACGTACTTATGACTTAAACTTGTACCACCACAACAATTGGTTTTTACTATATTACATTATGTTCTTAAAAACTGACAATATTAATGATAACTCATTTTTAATGTGCATTTTCTAACAAATTTCAATATCCCTGTCTACGCTTTTTTTTTTTGCATAAACTTGCAGCATACAAATACACCCCCAGAAGAATAAATCAAACTAGGATTTATATTAATGCGGTCTAACAGTGAACGAGGCACATTTTTATGACCACCCTATATGTGAAATCACTTTCACCAGGATGAGCATTTTTCCATGCATCAGACAATTTATTAAGTGAAACTATGTTCTAAAGATAATTGCTAAGCACTAGTATAGTCTCAGTACAACTAATGAGGTCTCCTGGTAGAAACGTTACGTTCCATTCAGCGACCAGAACCAAATGATCTAAGACGCCCAATTACTGTAAGTAGAGACTCTTTATCCAATAATGTTGAAATATTTCATCTCGGTCTCTAAAAAAAAAATATTACAGAGGATAAAAATTTTCTTAGAAAATTCACTACTTCTTAGAATTTTATGAAATTAACTCTTTTGGTTTTATTTTAATATAGTATTTTTACATGTATTTAAAGTTAATACAAACACTTCTGCCTAGTCAATTTACTTTATTTTATCTTGAATAAAAAAATATTTCCAGAAACAGCCCGTTGGTACTGAAATGGATTTAACTCTGAGAAGTTTATTATTATTATTATTATTACTACAGGTTTTTTTCCGCTCGTTTTAACTCTCCTTCAGGTTAAGCCGTTTCATTACTTTGTTGGTACAGTAATAGGAAATATAACCCCAACTATGTTAAGGGACAGTAACCCTTTTATGGAAAAACATTTACATTTACATTCACATTTACCGGGATTCGAACCCCAACCTCCACGTTACCAGCAAACCAGACGTTTATTCTACATGCCCAACGATGTATGTAATACAACTAATAAGAAATCTTCAATCAAATAAATAATTTGTGAGCTTTTGGATCAAAACTTCTTATCCAAAAGTCGGTTATATTAAATGTTATAGGTCATCACTTTATTGCCATAGGTTTAACTTAATTATTTATCACATAAGGCAACCAGGCCTCAATCTTTCTAATTTATCACTTGGTTGATGTTTAATAATTACTCTAGAAACAAGGGTTATAAGAGAATGAATCATAATTCCGTTGATGACGAAATTGGGGTTCGAATCCCGGTTGAGTGTACTGGGGGGGGGGATCTCCCTAAACGCTTTCCCAATCTCCATCAATTTAAGTGGGGGTACACTTCCTATAAATTCCACCTTTCTCATCCCTAACACATTAGGATAGTTAATACACATGCATCTAACCTAAACGGATATTGAGATGCAGCTTAAGGACTCTTGTCTATTCGTGACAGGTCAATATAGGAGTTCCCATGTTAATGAGTTTTCGTTACATACAGTAAGTTTTAAGGATATAACGTTGAAAAAAACATAACTTATTAAATAATTATAAAAATAGTCTCCTACATTGTCATAAAAGTATTATATTTATCTTGAAGTTTTTTTTTGTGGACGTATTTTTTTTATAAATCATATACAACTTAGGCTATTTGGCCTAGTCACAAAAATGTCCTGTAGGAGTCTTGCTGCCAAGATGTAAATTAAAATTATATGTATATCTAGAGTAGAAAGCCAGAAAAAGGTAGTTTTAAAAGCAAGTAAATGTTTTAAAGACTCAAAAAAATGAGTGAGTGTGAAAACCCATCAGAAGAAGAGGGTAAGTGTTATCAGTAGATAAACAAGAGGCCTCGCAGAATGATCTGATTATTTTATTTCCTCTCTTTCTATAGCGTGCATTGGTGTCTAAGTGTGATAGGGCTTAGACTGCTTAGCCCCGTTAAGTTGAAATGCAACCAGCTTTACAAAATAGGTTCGAAATCTCCAAGTAGGCAACGTCGTTAAAAAACGCGAGTAAGTGTAATAAAATAGGAAAGCCACAGCGATAAATCCCATGTGAGTAGCCATTCCCACTGCATCTGAATGGTATTCGAAATATAACCTCTTCATCAACAGTGATACAGTGTAATTCAATTTCTATTAGAGAGGGTTAAAGAGAGCAACTCAATTATCCCAGTGACACCTTTTCGAACCCTTTACCTTCTTACCAGTAGGCAGATGCCCCGTCGGCTGAGATGAGGCTCAACGTGAATTGTGGTAACTATATTTATAAACGTGTTCTTTCCAACCGGTTTTCACTTGTTTTTAGTAGTGTTTGTTATGAACCAATTAAATCTATTCCTAACACAGATTTATCAATGTCCCCAAGAGAGTGCAAATATAGTCGGATAGCCATATAAATAACTTTCCTAATATTTTTTTTTATTTAAAATATTTCAACAGGCAACTTTTTAACTATCAAAATTTATCAGCACATGATTTACAAACTAATTTGATTCTATAACAAACAAAAGACCAGTCCCTCAGGACGTTGATTCATAGATATTGAAGGAAACGCCCTAAAAAAACCAAAGATAAATATTTTGGCCATGTCGTGACCCTTAGCTCAGTCATTTCAAAATGTGATTAGGATCAAATTAATTCATTTATTTAGTTATTAATACATGTGTTGTGTACATTTTCATAGGAAACGCTAGAAAAGCTACTTGATTTATTTTTACTTACTCATACGCCAAGTCATGTGATCTGCATCTGTCACGTTTGATATATATATATAAAATCACTCGGTGTACACGAATTGCGGAATAACTCATCCGAGCTTGGTAATAAATACCCTTAAACGAACTGGGGAGTAAAATTTAAGTTCATAATGACTTTGTTCAAAATGGAACATGGATATTAGGTTAGGGTAGGTTAGGTTAGGTTAGGCTATCCTAGGGGCTAAGAGTTGAATGGGATTACAGGTTGTTCCGAAATTCGTGTTCACCGTCTGACAGGTATATTTTATTCCGAAATTTGGGTGTGTCCTAATTGAATGCATGATGGCAGATATATTTTATTCCACAATTCGAGTACGCCCTAATCAATAGCATAAGATGAAACTAATAATAAAATATGGTTGTCAATGTTAGTCATAAATAAAATATGTGATTGTATTTTCTAAAATGCTCTCACTATGAAAATTAGACTGTAGCGGTCACTTTATACTTGTAGTGTCCATTATGAAAGCCATAAAATAAATATCGTTTTGCATTTGGTCCGAAGTAGCTATTTTAAAATAATGTTTTGTGTTTTTCAAATGTTAAAAGTTGTGTTGGTCCACCATGACTTACTTACTACCCATTCAGGCTATGCCATATACATACTAACATGGTAGGAAGGAGTAAGGTGGAATTTAGATAAAATGCTCCCTCATGTGAATCGAGGGAAAGAAGACCACTTAGAAAAATAAAATGGCAGATATCGGCAAATCACACTAGACGAGACGGATCCCTTTCCACCCATATCCACTGGTACGAAACTTAAGTATTATTTTTAAGGTGATCTGACTATAAGTTGTTCAAGGATGTCTCCTTTACGTAAACAAACATCTTCAATTTATTGGTTTTTTGGTCTAGAAATTCCGGACATTCTTTGTCTTGTGACCAAAACAACGCGGTCCCATGACGATATTGATTGTTCACCTGTGTGAAGAATCCGAAATGAATCAATTAAATTGTCGGCGACGTCAAAGAGCCCGTAAGATGTTTTCTAACGGTGTACCGTTACTAGGTCACTTCGAAATTATAGTAAAAATAGTCTTTCAAAGTGAATAATAACCGATGAAAGATATAATATGTTAACTAGTAATTTCAGTTATACTACTATGAAACTAAAATGGCGGCAAGAGGGACTTCACTCTTTTTTTACTTTCTCGATACCTTACAGATAAATATAATATTGTGATCGTCAAAAAAAATCGAACGCGAGATTTTGATGAATGTCGACGTTTTATGACCCCCCTCCCACCCAATCCGAAAAAGTGGGTTTTGCAATGCCGTCTGTCTGCCTGTCTTACCTCGGAATAGATCCTAAACTATTTTACCGATTGTGCTAAAATTTGGTATCTAGGGTTTTCATAGGGTTGCCCCGAGAGGTTTTTGGAATTGGATGTCTAACCTTAAAATTAAGGGTAGTTTCTTTAAGCGCCAATGGATAGAAAATCGGTTATACCAAAATCAATTCTAACAATTTTGATAATATTTCATTTTTAGGCATTGATCAATATTAAAAACCAAATGAATACTCTCAATTTTTCGACAAAATTAATTTAGGGTACTTTACATAAGCAAAATGCCCATATATCCGCAACTATTTGAGATACTAAATAACTTATCATTGCCAGATTGTGGCACTATTAGAAATAAAAAACTTTTACTTGAAATATATAGGCCTATTTATAAAACCAATAGTTTCTGAGATATTGGCAAATATATTAATACAATTTTGTGAGCTTAGATTGTACAGAGATACTACTAAGTTTTAACATAGTAATTCTCTAATAGCATAGAGTAGGTAAGTAAGTAAAAAAACTTATATGTTATTTTTCATTTAACCTATTAGAGGAAATGTTTGTACATCAATGATCTATCTCTATCATTTTAGACTCAATATTCAATGTTTACCTTTTTTATTGGTCAAAATTTACAGACGAGTAATTTAATAGCAATGCGATGACATGAAGATGTGCAACTCCTAATAAAATTATGATTGGACCCAATATCGATCTTTTTAATAGTCCAAATATAAAAATGAGAACTTTAATTCTTTAAAAATAAAATTTAAAACTGGGAGTCAAAAAAGGTTATACGTAAGTATAACTAAATTTTTGCTCAGTTTTGCTAGTGTATATTATTTCGTTTCAAATATATTATGAGCTTTGAGTAAATATCTCCATTTTTAAACAATAGAGCGAGAAAGTCCGTGATGAATTCCATATCATTTATTTTAATTAGCATCACATTTTACTACCTTTCAGATTATACGCATTTGTAGGACTAATAATTACATTTGTGTGTTAGGGACTCTGAATGCTTAATTTAGAGGAATTGCACCCCCATTTTTGTGAAAATAGAGTAGAAAAACATTTAGGAAAAAAAACATTTTCAATACAACCGACTGGGATCGAGCCATGATCTCCCCATCTTCTGCATTCTATTCTAATGTGAGAGTAACACCTTAAAACATGTGGTCATCAAAGTGGATACCTCACTCTCGATTATGCCGCTTAGGCTAGGGGTGTTCATGTTTCCAAAACGAAGGGATGAAGAACATTTGATTCTGATCAGATGGTTTCGAGTTTGATTCAAAGCGAAGATGAATAATCCTTATCTAAGCAGTTAATGAAAAGATCCGAGTTGTGTTGTTGTGTGTTTATCTTAAAATGAAGCAAGGATAGTTTTCTAATATTAAGAGCCCATCTCAAAACCAATTAGTTGGGAAATTTGGTACAAGATTACTTTCGAACCAGAAAACGTTTTAAAGTGCGGATTTTGCATTCTTCATTTGACAAAAGCCAAATTTATATTAGTTTGTTAGTTTTTTAAATATTTTTTTTTAAATAAGGTAAACGTTTTTTTTAATCTACTGTTTTCTATAGGAGAATCCAGAAAATTGCACCATAATACAACGTCTGGTTCAAGATTCAGGCTGTTACCTACCTAAGTCAGTTTCTTTCCGTGGAATGAGACGGGCTCTTAAATATAAAATTATGCAATAAAATGCAAGCTACTCATAGAAGGTTAAGCCCAACGACTACGTGTGAAACCCGCTTCAGTGGCCGCATGATTAAAAGCGTAACTCTCATGTTAGACTAGACTGCCGATGACAGAAAGGTTAGGGTTCGAATCCTTGTCGGGTTAAGTGATGGTGGTTTTTCCAAAAATGATTTTCCTTTCTTTTTCTCTACGCAGATTTAGATACACTTCTTCTATGTTCAACCTTTTTCATCAATAACTCTAACTCACTAGCGTAATTATTACATATGCGCATAACCTGATTAGATAGTAAGACGCGCTGCTAAAAAAAATATATATAAAGAAAATATATAGAAATAAAGATTATGTATAAAGGATTTGTCATTTGTACGTCTATACAGTTTTCAACCAATTCCAACAGAATTTTAAATGATTGTAAGAGGCAGATTAAATAGGGTTTTGTGTAAAATATCAAGTAATAAATCATATTAATTTTAAAATCCCTTTCATTCGATACTATAAACAAGCTTAGTTTGTATTTTAAACTATCAATTCACTCATATCTAAATCCTCGTACACACCGGCGAACCGGATGCTGCAGTATTCCAGTGAACCTGCTACAAAACCACCCGCATTTTCCCGATCAATTCAATGTCGGTATTTCGACGAACCATCAAAGAGAGGTGCCAGAACGTGTTCCAACAGTGTGGATGGGTAAGAGAACACTTCGACGAACATAGATCTTACTTCAGCCTAGAGAAGATTAAA
>CABFWB010000123.1:278507-326483 GCA_902151455.1 Timema bartmani | reverse complement strand
AAAAAAAAAAGTTATTTTTGATGTACGGTTCATTGATTATAGTTTTGAGGATTTAAAAAGGTACTGAAAACTGACATATGAATCACCAATGGAAAGGAAACGAAGGGCTACTGCTAATCTTACTTGTACGGATATGGCTTCTATTAAAATATTACCCGCCTCGGTGGCGTAGTTGGCTAACGCGCTAGTCGTGTTGAGCTCAACCAGCCGAGGACGAGAAGATCGAGATTCGAATCTCGGTCGGGTGAACTGGGGTGGTTTTTCCTAAATGGTTTTCCACTCTCCTTCCACGCAAATGCGGGTTCACTTCCTCTAAATTCAACCTTCCCAATTCCTAATCCATTAGCGCAATTAGTACTTAAGCGTATAACCCGAACGGGTAGTAAGACGCGGTGCTAAATATTATTATTATCTTAAAATCTTCTTTCTTTTTGCATTTTTTGCTCCAATTAAGGTCACAAGTGCAGTTTGGTAAAATTATGAAAAGTGTCCATTTAGTTCTTGAGTTCTCAAATCTCTTAATAAGCTAACCCCACCAGACACTAATTTACCACAATACAACTGAGTTGGCCACCTTCGTTCCCTCCCCCCCCCATTTGCTTCTTCAAGGGGAGATGTATGCAAATATAAGTGGCTGCCAATTCTTGTTGATACATATTCTTCTTGGGTTCGGATGATACTAATGGAAAACCAGCGAACCAAACACCCCCACCACCTGTCACTGTTCGCTGCACAGTTCTGCTTACGGTTCGGCGTACGGTTCAGCTTACGGTTCGTCATTCTGCTCGCTGGTGTGTACGCGGCTTTAGAATCTCAACTGATGTGAATCATTAAGATTGTAACGGATTCCGTGTTGATGACTTTTAAAAATATCCACACAAAACATTACTCAGGATTAACATGTTTGTAAGTATTTATAATTCCAAACATAATATCGGCCATGAAAATAACTGAGATATATATTTATTTATTCCGAGCAGCTTCAATAATGTATTCTTCAATAGGCCCTGTGCATAAACTCACGTTCCTAAAACGATACGAAGTATTTTACTTTATTTTTTGGTTCATTATAAAAGCTTTTAAAATTAAAGATTAAGATCAAAGTGTATTCCAAACAATGACAACGTAAGCTAGAAATTTACAACCGGTTCTACTTACAAATATATCATCCAGGTGAGATTCTCTTACCTGACTGCATTACATTATGTAAGAGGACGCTACAGTCCAATTTTCATAGAAAGGGCCTTATCATAAAGCTATTTTTTAGCACCATATCTTACTATCTGTTAAGGTTGTACTCATATGTACTAATTACGATAGTGAGTAGAGGGATAGGAAGAATGAAGTTGGAAGAAATATACCCACATTTGCATCTAGGGATAGTGGAAAACCATTTTAGGAAAACCTTTCTCAGTACACCCGATTGTGATTCGAACCCCAAAATTCCTGTTATCAAGGGTGTAATATATTGCGAGAGTGCCGCCTTAGACCATGCAGCCACTGAGGTAGGTGATAGCTAAAAGACTTATTAAAGCTATTTTCACGTGTTCATAGTACTCCAAGTCATGTGATACGCAGATGTCAATATGTAATATAGTATTTTTAATTTTCATTTATGAGATGTTTTTAATGTGCACTTTATAAACCGACTGATTATATCAGCACATGGCATATAGATTAACTTAAATCTAGAACAGTCACCACAACATCTTTCCCCAGGCCATTAATTTATCACTGTGAAAGTGTAAAACCATATTCTACCAGTGATACATTTTTCGCCCATGTTAGGAATCGAATCCGGGACCCTTAGTTCAGTAGAGACACGCTACCGACCGAACTAAGGTGTCGGTCAGACCTCCAAGTTGGTAGTTATACATATAGGACAAAACATTACTTTAATAAAGTATGTAGAAAGTGTGGCAATACCACGGTGGGAAGTAAAATTAGGAAAACAACATCCAATGACCTATATCGGTGCTGTCCCTCTCGTGTTAGCCAAGATTGCCAATGATAGGGAGATCGAGGTTTGAATCCCGGTCGGGTGTAATGAGGGTGGATTTTACTAAATGGTTTTCCACTCTATATTCACGCAAATGCAGGTACACTTCCTCTCAATTCAACTTTCCTCATTCCTAGCTCATTGGCTTGTTTCAATATTCCGGTATAACCTTAACAGTTAATGATAAAAATCAAACCTCCAATGTAACCAAACGAGAATCGGACTTAACCTAATGGTAACCAGCATTACTGTTTGTTCCAGACCTGATGCCTTAAACCACCACGTGATATTGGTATTTAATTATTTTAAATAAACTAAAATTGAATAAATCTATTGGACTCTTTTAACTTTTTTTTAAATTAAAAATTATTTTTGAAATTTTAACGTTACCTAGATCCTAATCAATTGTTTTTAAATTTGTAAGTACATTTTAAATGAGATACATTAACAACTCAAATAAATTTTTTTATTGAATCATTCATTAGTATTATACACATATACAGGCTGTAACTAAACATGTACTACCCACCCTAGTGATGGACAGGGTCACCAAAACAATGGAAATAGCCAGTGTAAACATGTGTCCCATTTGACCTTGTTTCCAAGTTAGTCAAGTGATTCCACTAAACGGTGTGTATACCTTACTTGATATCTCTCGACTCTCGGCCGGTCGATTAGCTATATTCTATGAGTTATACCTGTTTGTTCTATCGACTAGAGCAAGCATTTCATTTTTTCATTTATTTGAGGTATTTAACTCCCACTTTCTGAACTTAGGCTATGTGGCTTGGTCACGAAAATGGTCTGTAGAAATCTCCCTGCCAGGATGTAGATTAAAAAGTCCGTGGTAACATATTTTTATCTAGAATATGAAACAATATAAAGGTAAAATTAAAAAGCAAATCAATGTTTTCAAAGCCCAAATATTAAATTGACTGTGCAAACTCGTCAAAGTAAGAGGGAAAGGGTTATCAGCACATAGACAAGAGCCCTCTCAGGGTTAACTTTTCATTTTCTTCCCACTCTTTGTATTTCGTACATTGGCGTCTAAACGTAATAGTGCTTAGACTGCTTAGGTGCGTCTAGTTAAAGATGCAGCCCGCTTCACAAAATAGCTTCGGAATCTCCAAGTAGGCAGCGTCATTAGTTACACGTATGTAGTAGGGATGAGGAAGGTAGTATTCAGAGTAAATATAGTCTCATTTGCATGGAAGAAGAGGGAGAAACCTTTAAAAAAAACCACCCTAAACTCACCCGACTGAGATGCAATACCCGATCTCCCAGTCATCAGAAGTCAAGTAGGCCTATATGATGAAAGCTACGCCTTAGACCATTCGACCACTGAAGCGGGTAACAATTCAATAAAAGGAGATAAGAGATGATAATGAAACTAAAACGAAATTAAACCAACAGTGAACAGTGCTCTGTGGAAAACAACCTCTAGTGCTGCTGGCAGGGTTTCGAACCAAGTCAAAACACGACCTCCTTGTCTATAGCCAGTTAATACCGACCATTACACCCCCCACCCCCCCAGTCGTTGTCCCTAGAAGTAACCATGTCTGCTGACGTCATCCGCTAGATGAGCATACTAAGACTATGGAGCATTCATTGAAGGTATTTAGTAATTGGATCTATAGAATAAGATAGAATGTATTTAGATAAGATCTATTAATATCAAAGAAAGTAATTACAAAGAAGAATGAGTTATAAATAGTTGGAAGCAAGACAATTGCCCTTGTTTGACAACCTTTTACACCAACATAATTTTTCTAATACGTACAGTGTATATAATAATATTAATAATACTTTAAAATGCTACAAAAAATATTCGAAAATCTGTATTTTTATATTTTGTACACTGTTTTACGTGTACCTTGACTTAATACAAACGGGTTATACATATATTTATACTCATAGCCTTGACCTTTATGATCTTGAGATAAAGTCCTCGCCTCAGGACCCGATGTTCGTGGGTTCAATCTCAGCAGGAATTGATGGATTTTTATTGAGTGATAAAAACCCATAGCACAACTTCTTCTGAGAGGAATTAAAGCCGTCGGTTCTATGTCGGTTGTGGCGTGTTGAAGAACTCTGGAATGTATGTGAAAATATATACTTACTTAGCACCGTGTCTTATAAGCTTAAGTACTAAATACGCTAATGAGCTAGTAGTTGGGAAGATTGAATATAGATGAAGTGAGCCCACATTTCCGTGGGGGGAGAGTGGAAAACCATTTAGGAAAAACCTCCTCCAGTTCATCCGAGTGAGATTCAAACCTTGATCTCCCCATCCTCGGCAGTCTAACCCAACACAAAACTAGCGCGTTAACTAACTACGCCACCTAGGCGGGCTACGTGAAAATACCTTTCCGGCAAAATTAGTAGGCCCTTTCATGCTTGCTCATAGAAATTCAATAAGGAAAGCAATGAGAAACCACACAAACTTCCTGAACTCCCCTAATACCAGAGGCAGCATTAACCAGTCTAAGGGTTCCAGTTGGATAGAAATCACATCAAACCAGACTTTAGGGTTCCAGTTGGATAGAAATCACATCAAACCAGACTTAGGGTTGTTGAATTAATAGGAAGAAATGTTAATTGGGAGTAAAGTACAATTTAAAGGCAATGTATCTGTATATGCGAGGAGTAAAATGGGAAGACAATTTGGGGGGAGGGGGACTCATAGCACTCAGCTGGAACTGCCCCAGAAGAGACCAGAAAAATGTCGAGAATCTTCCCCTCCCCTTCATCTCTTCCATCACACCCGGCATGGTTCTAATAAGCCCCTCACCATCACCAGCAATCCATTATATCGAAGAAAGCATATATAAACAGTAATAAAGTGAATACTTTCTATTAGTGTTACCAGGTGCTTTATTTCGTCACCTATTTGAATATAGTTCGTGAAAGTAATCTAATACGAATGAAATAATAATATTATATATAAACGTGACACTCAGTAAAATCTACTTGTACCTGGAAATTAAAAAAAAGTCGACCCTTCATTATACGTTCTTGCATAGACACCTCACTGAGTGTTTGAAGATCTCTTAAGAGCACCATTTAGGTTTTCTCTTCCTTATAATAACTAACCATTATATATATATACTAGCCCTGAGGATGGAACAGAACAAGAGAGGTATGTGGTACCGTACTAGAGCATCGCCGCGCTAAGCCAAATGCCACGGATTCGATTCCCGTGCCCAGATGTCATATTTTAACATGATGTTGTAATAATTATATTTAATAAGTTTAACATAATTCGAGACCAGAAAAAATTACAAAATATTTTATTTACAAATATTGTATTTTATAGTTTTAGCAACCTTTATAAAAGGTATATTTAGCTATGGTAACTTTTTTAATGTTTTAATCAGACACCTTAGCTCAAACGGTAGCGTGTCTGCCTACTGATATAAGGATCCCGGGTTCTTTTCCTGGCATGTTTGAAAAATGTATCATTGGTGAGATGTGGGTTTACTCTTTCACAGTGATGAATTAATGGACGGGGGCTGGATATTGTGCCTGTCCTAGTCTTAAGGTAGATTATAAGACATATGAAGCTACGATAGGCCTAGCAAGCCGCTAGTGGCAAATATATGACGAATGAAAAAGTGACCCAGGTCACAGGCTTGAAACAGTAATGGATTTTTCAAAATCATTTTGGTATTTTATATCAAGTGTATTTAATAAAATAAAAAAAATACTTTTATGAACATGTATACACTGTAGGTATTTTATACATCTTAGTATTTAAAATACTCGTAAATATGGTCTGACTCAAATCAGCTGCTGAATGGTTTAAGGCATTACCCTCACAAAATATTTTAACTGCCGATGACATTAAGGTTTGAATCCCGGCGAGTATGCTGAGGGTTTTTTTCTAAATAGTTTTCCGCTCTCCTTCCACATACATCTGGGTACATTTTATCTCATTTAACCCTACTCCAACACATAAGCGTATAGCGCTAAAGGGTAATAGGTACAAAGCTAAAAACAATTATATATATATATTCTGGGTTAATTAGGAGTATAGAGATGCTCACAAATTTTATTAAAAATTACTTAAACATTAAAAAGTTAAAAAATATATTCAGTGTTAATTTAAGCAATTCATTAAAATCAAAGACTTAAATTACTATCCTAAGAAACAAAATATTTTCTTCTAATAATAAATAAAAAATATAACATATAAAATAGTTTAAAAAAAGAAAGCTGTAATAATGATTGTGTAGTGATGGAGGCACACCTTGCTAGCTCGCAGGTCGCACGCGCTGCAGCAGGTGCAAATGACCCGTCTGAGCACCACCGGATGTTCGTTCACCCAGTCCAAATTTTACCTCGGTCCTGACAGACCACCTTGCTCTTTTTTTTTTATCATTACTTTTTTTTATTTTTTATGCCCTACCAAGCCGCCGCCGTCGACGCAATGTATTTTGTCCCAGGTAACAAGTAAACAAATAGTGGGTAGGTTCAAGAAACTCATTAGATCCTGGCGCAGCGGCCGACAGTGGGGCATGTAGAGGAGGATGGGGAGGGGGGGGAGTGCGCATATAAATGATTGATCTTCTCAGGGATCACACACAGTGATGGGATTAAGAAATCATCCAGATACACTATTAAGGGAAGTTAGTGCGCTCGACTTCACAAACTTTTGTTTCACAATGTGTTCTTATACTTAAATATATTTACTGATATTATCATTTGCTATTATTTTTAATACGTATTACTTTCCATCCAAACACTATGTATAGTTACATCTTCCAACATGACTACATATATATATAAATTTTTTTAAATTCTCAAATCATCAAGTTCTATACATATCATACAACTCTAAACCTGTCAGTGCATTACATTTTCTACTGGTTTTTTTTTTGTTTCCAGTAAACTCAAAGAGTACTCCTTAGATCAAGTATTTTGTTGTACTGTTATTTTCAGGAAATATGGTAAGCTATACACCATCATGCTATCTCATCTTAAATTTGTAACGATTCAAATAAATTAACTCTTATAAGTATTCCTTGTAAGTCTCCTTGGCAACGAGGGGTTTGTAAGGATATACAATTCAATCATGGATCTCCTTGGAAACGAATGATTTGGGATGGAAACAAACATCTTACAAATATATAAATGAAATGTTTTATATTTGTTTGTTGTTCAATCACGTCCAAACCAATGTAGCAATTGCGCCGAAATTTTGCATGGAAAACCACTCCTCTAAGATATATTATTCAAGTGATTTTATCACTAAACTTATTGAAAAATGTAGAAACATAATAGTTTTGAAACACTAGACAGTTTAACCATAAGTTCTGGAAACATGTGATTTATGAATATATTTACTGTCAATATTTTTTGTTACAATTTATGACCATCTACTCTTTTTTTTTTTTTAACACAGTCACTTACTACCCGACCTAGCTAAACGCATGTATACTAAATTATTCTAATGTGTTAGAGATGAGTAAGATTGAATTTAGAGATAGTTTACCAACATTTGTGTCGAGGGAGAGTGGAAAGCCATTTAGTAAAAATAGCCCACAGCACACCCAACCGGGATCTGAGCCCCAATCTACCCGTCACCGACAGTCCAGTCTATTGCGATTGTAACGACTTAAACCAGAGGTCGGCAAACTTTTTTGGGCCCCAATAAACTAATAAATTTATAAATACTCCCACGGTCACCCATCATTTCTCACCTATAGTTTGATTTTTGATTTTTTTTTTCTGTACCTCTAGATGTATTTCCATTTGATTTTGGATTTTTTTTTCTGTACCTCTTGATGTATTTCCATAAGTATAAGGGAGAAGTATGTATCTTTTTAATCATATGATGGTTATGTCAACGATATATCAAAAAAGGGATGTCATTTGTGGCACAAGCATATAAGTCAATCATTACAAGTTACAAAGTATTAATCTATGTGTTATAGCACACACCCCTTATTGACAAAAAATAATATTAATTTTATTTATTTAAGGTATTTAACGTGCACTTTCTGAACCAACTGATTATATCAGCACACAAGAGTTTATATGAGCAAGAGCGAAAGGTCCTACTAATTTTGCCCGGGAAAGGTATTTTCCCATACCTTCCAGGGTTCATTAACATGCCACAATTGACATAGAAGCAATGACTTTATTTCCCTCCGAAGGAAGTTGTGCTATGGATTTTTATCTCGCAAGAAAAATACATTGACCACGGCTGGGTTTGATATCACTAACATTGGATCCTGACGGTGAATACTTTACCCCAAAGCCACAAGATTCAACCATAAAATAATAAATAAATGGTATTTCTTGGATTCAATCTTTCTCCAAATACGTTTGTCACCAACTTTCTAGGGGGATGGAAGGAGAATAAGTATTAAATAAAACGTATGCTTTCATATTAAACTTACATCACTACTATTTCTGAGCGTTTCAAGGTAATTTGGGTCAAATTCAAATATAATTTAAGAGTACCTAGTGTAGTTGAGAGTTTAAAAGACTCAAAGCTAGACTTATAATGGCGACGTAATTTTCTCACGTGATCGCAATCGACTAGTTGCCGATCTCTACTTTAGACCATGCGAACACCGAAGCGTGCCTATTGATTCTGATGCATCGGTGAATCCATTAATATAAATTTAAATATAATAGTTTAGATAAATAATCATGTATATTGGTTAGTGAATATGATCATTTACATGCACGAGCTAAAAGCAGCTTCCAGACGCTTACTACTAGCAGTTACATAAGTGTCAATGAAGCATATTTTGAGCATCAAATTATAACGTAAGTATGGAATAAAATATATTCCCGAATATACTATGTTTCCAAACTTTGTGGCTATCATGTATATCCACCAAACTCTCTTATCTCATTCTCGAGTAAATCTCTATTTGCGCCACTAATATGTGTATAGGTTCAGCCTTCAGGGATTGGTGCCCTTTAAAAATAACATGGGGACTGGTGACGTAGCATTTTTGCAACATCGTGTAATGTTCTAAATAATAATCAAAGATACATTTTTTAATACATAGTATTATCATTGAAGCAAGATTATTAAATACATATTTGAATAATATTATATTGTTTTACATTTTATTATAAGAAAAAAGAAAATTACAATAATGTTAAACTGCTCCAGCAGAAACTTAGCTTATTATTAGAAAACAAAAATGTGTGAGGCATTATTTTATATTTTATTGTATTACAAAATTACTGATTACCTACCTCTATATTATTAATGTATTATTGTATTTTAAACATAGGGTGGCAATGAGCCAGACTTATGACATCATGACTTGCGTCGTTACAGTATTTACAACATTCCTGCGTGGTTCAAGTTATATCTCCCATATCTCAGAAAATAAATATTTTTTTGAATGTTTGATGACATCATACTACGTAGCAGGAACTAGTAATTGAGGAATACTTGGAGGGGATCCGACCTAATTACTAAAAGCACCAATCACAGAAGGTTAAAACTAATGTTCATGATAATGCAGACATTATTCATATGCATCCCTTGTTTACCCTGAAAGGTAGTAAGCTTACCTTTCTTGTTTCCACCATGGTGCGTATGATAAAGACATAGGGGATACCATCAAGATGAAGATTCTAAGCTTTCACCGTAAGTGAATATAACAACTTTTAAAACAAACCATTCGTTGTCTATATTTTATTAAATATATAAACTATCTATAAAAAATTATTTAGAGCCAGTAGATGAAATACTTTTATTTACTGACCGAACGTACCGAGGTCCTGTTTGAACTTGATCGTGTGGCATTTATTCTGTCCAAATGTTAACCCCACGATAAAACTGTCAAATGAAATTTGGCAGACACATTCTTTGAGCCAATTATGTATAATGCTTGTTAGTTTTAAATTTCGAAATATATTAAACGACGTGATAAACGGTTATTTTCTATGAATATTATGTACTCTTGATAATAGTACTCTATTTTTTAACTGGATCATCAGGGGAAAATACCGACTTCAAATATAACGATAAATAAAAGAGTATATTTTAATTTTAAATCAAATAGGAATCTAAAGACCGTAATAACGATAGTAATATGGCGGGAGGGAGGTCTACTATTCACAGAATTACTAGTTTAGAAATAAGTCACATCGGTGGACACGTGGACTAGGGCATCAATCTCATTTCGCCTACTTTGCCAGTGACAGATAAGTCGGGGTTCTAATCCCAACTATAGATAATGAAATGTGTTGTTTCTATAATTTTTTTCAGCACTTTTTTTACTCGAATGCTGGTACATTAAATCTAAGTAGCATTTTCTCCTTCCATACCCAATTGGAGTAAATATCGAGACAGCCCGGGTGGGTTGTAAGACGCGATGCGAAACAATAAAATAATATTTTAATAGTAAACACTGATATTTTAATTCAGCTTTGAAAGTCTTTTGTTTTTTATTAGTTTTAATATTATTATTTGAATACCATGGGTTCAAACCTATTAAAAAGGCAATACATTTTTATCGATCTGTAATTTGTCTTTGTAAATTATTTGAAAATGTGGGGCTAGTTTAGAAAAAAAACATACTGAAAGGCCAGTTTTTTATTATTATTATTTAGCACCGCGTCTTACTACCCGTTCGGGTTATACGCTTAACTACTAATTACGCTAATGGATTAGGAATTGGGAAGGTTGAATAGAGGAAGTGAACCCGCATTTGAGTGGAGGGAGAGTGGAAAACCATTTAGGAAAAAATACCCTCAATTCACCCGACCGAGATTCGAACCTCGATCTCCCCGTCCTTGGCAGTCGGGCTCAACACGACTAGCACGTTAGACAACTACGCCACCGAGGCGGGTGAAAGCCAGTTGATTGTTTAAGAGTATGTATTCATAAACGATTGCTTATTTAAAAGTAAAATTAATTTATGTGAAAAACAATCTAACATATCAGAACAACACTTGGAGCAGGCTGTTAAGAGTTTCAAATTAGGATGAGTATCGAAAATCTATGTTTGTTGGTAGGTAATCTTCTAGCATCGTTATGTTTGTTTAAATAGTGAGAGATATATGAGTGAGAATGTGTTAGTTCAACTCTCTTTTTTTTATATAAACGCACTTTTTTTTATTTTATTGGAAAGATTTACGATTTTTTCCTATAAAGCCAATAAGTAATAAACGTTACTGTAACGCAGATAGTGATTTTAATACTTTTAAGCTTGTAAATAAAATGTATTTAACTAGAATGATTGTAAGATATTTAACGGGATCAGAGAAGTTTGACCTTCAAAATGCGTAACAATAGAAAAGAAGGCTTCATATATGAACACATGATTGCTTCATTCATCACACCCCGTTTGAACCAAAAAGGATCAGTTAAATATTATATAAATATTTAATCATATATTTTGAAAATATAAGATTGTCTGGAAGTAACAATAATATTTACTGAAGTAATTGGTGATAATTTCAAACAAATTTGATATTTATGCAAGTATAATAAAAAGTTATTTCCAACTATGTTAAATCTATTTTATTTATTAATAATATATATAAATAGTTTGTACAAATCGACTTATTTGATGCGCATACTCTAGCGTGAAAGTTATTGACACGTCTGCCATCTCTTGGCAGATAAGATAACTACAAAATATTGGATTTTCTCACTATAAAATTAATGATAATTTTTAATTGAATATTTGCAACAACAAAAAAAGAGGAAAGTTTTCAGAACGAATGTGTGTATTACCTAGGAGCTATTTTGACCTTCTGTACATTTGTGACATTTTGTCTATTGTTTAATTTCTTTCTATAAAGCTGAAAGTAGATCAGTCCGGAAAAGAAAACCCACTTTCAGATGAGCTAAAAAAGTGAAATTTGGCTAGAGGGTTGAATAATTGTTTCATTCAACTAGAAAAATCTAGACACAGTTAATTTCAAAATGGGACACTAAGAGTTGGGGGAAGGGGATTATATAAAAAAAATTCTAAACACTTTAGAAAAGGTACAAAATTAAAATTTGGCAGGAGGGTATAGGGACCACTCCAAATAATAATCGAGGTCTGAAAACATTAAAATTTTGGATGAGACTCTAGGAAATATGTTGGGGGGTGGGCGGATTAAAGAGTTGAGCATATAAAATCAACTCAAAATAACTCTTAAAATTTTAAATTTGACCTCTAAGGGGTAGGGGGGAAGGGGGGCTGAAAGCTGAATTTTGGCAGACAGGTAAAAATATCACTCCTATTTAATATTAAGGCCTGAGAATGTTACATTTTTAATTGGGGAATCAAGGGGGGAAGGAAAAAAAAAAAATTTAGGTTTGGTATAAAATTTAAATTTGACAGGAAGATAGAAGGACATTTCCAGATTACTATTATTAATTATAGAAATAAAAAAAAAAGTAGAAGTTGTTTTAATGGGCGAGTTGGATTACGATCTCCAAAGCAAATCGTAACAACTACTTTTATGTGTGGTAGAAAACTGAAATTCAACAAGAAGGTATAAAGGCTAATCAAAATAACCATAAAAGTCTGAAGATTTTAAATTTATAAAATAAGGAAGGAGGGAGGTGAGGTGGGGCGGTATTAATAAAAAGAAAAAAAATATATTTTAGATGAAGCAGAAAAATTTAAATTTTCCAGGAACGTAGAGGGATTATTCCAATAACAAATACAGTGTTACATCTGTATTATTAATAAAGGGACCTGAAAAAGGGTGTAGGGGTGTTAGTAGAAAATTTGAATTTTGTATGCAGACGAAAAAAATCTAAAAATAAATAATTAAAAAAACTAAATATTATTTTAAAGGAGATTAATCAGCAATTCGATAACAAAGCTAATGATCTAAGGATACATTAGCGCCAAACTAGCAGCGACTTAACAATTAAAATGAACAAGTTTTGGTGACATAGATCGGTGAACCATGATTCTCTTTGGAAAACCATGATGCCTATTATTCAATATATTTTTGTAAGAGAGGATATTATTTATTTATGCTCTTTCGTGAACTGTGATGCTCTTTTATAACAAATGTTTCTGTAACAATGTATAATTTTTCGTTTATCTAATATTCACATACATTTCTAGCCTATTCTTTCGATAGCGATATTTCCTGTTATTGATAGTCATCTTTCGAAACAAGTATGTTAGCAATTAATTTATCCCTATACTGTAAATGAGAGTACTGTTACCAATCTGTCGATACCACATCCCGACCGGATTGTAATTTAGTATAGTTACACTATTATTCTAATATTAATTTAAATTTAGGTTTATTTAATAAATTTTAAAATGATGTTGTTGATTATATTTTACTAAACCCCTCATTAAGTAAACAAATTCTAAATTAATCTTTAATACAATAAGAACATTTAAATAATTAAGTTCATCTATACTCATTGTACAGTACATTGGCCACCTACAATTATATCTTGAAACTACAGGTAAAATACTTTACAGTGGGAATGTTTTAATTAATCAACACTTGATATTATCTGGCTGGTGTAGTATTTTAAAACTATACCAAACGAATATACATATTACTACTGTAATTAGATCCATGTTTTGAAAGTAAATATAAATATAAAGATAATGTTTTATTACCATTATTTTCCTATCTTCTGTTGTTTTCAGTGTATTTATCACTTACAAGGGCAACGCCATCAAATTTAAGTTTAATATAGGCTACTTTTTTTTTTCTCGACACGCCACTATTAAAGTTTGAAATTTTACAACGCATATAAAAATGGAACGGCCTCACACAAGTGAATAATGTCGAACAACCTGATATTCTAACTTACGAAGTAGTGATATTAGGAACTTTAAGGGCCCTATTAAAAGTTGTAAACAAGTTCTAAAGTAAATATAAATGTTACTTTTATTTCTCTCTATCTCTCTCACCCACTAAAATATTGATGATTCTTTTCGCACATAGTGAATAGAGCCCAAGAAATGACGTAACATGAATAGGGACCAAAGAACTCTAAGATATAATTATATGAAACTACCTAGTCTGTAGAAAAAAAACAAACAGACTAACATCTCAAGTCCAAGGCCGTTTTAGTTGGCAAATAAACTAGAGAGTCGTGAGTCAATTATTTAGCAATTCCACCTCTTAATACGAGGGTTTGTGAATTGTGCTAGATTATATGCACGCATGCGCGGACAAAAAGTAAGAAACGAAATGAAACAGGTACAAACGTATACCTTTTAGTCCATTGTATTTTATTTATATATATATTTTTTTTAGTGCTCTACATATATCCATTCAACAGCCTCTTTGTCTGACGGTCAGCATTCCTAGCTACTAATTTAAAGGTCCTGGTTTCGATTCCAGGTAGTACCATCGGTTATGTTTTTTCCCGAAGGGAAATTATGCCTATGGTCATCATGGTCTGATTAATTAAGCTTAAGTTAAGTTTAAGATTTCTATTGGTGCACCATAGTAATCATTATCATTACATCTAATCAGAATGAAGTAATCTCGCCTACATGGTCTCCCAACCTCAGAAGACAGTTACATATCCGCCAATAAGAGTAGACCGCCAGGAATATCTCTAGCTGACAAACTCTGGTGGCATAGGATAAAATATAAAATAAATAAAAATCTACTCATTTGAGCTTTTCATAAATCACTAATGTGGTAGTGCTAAAGATGGTAGAATTTAGAGGAATGTACTCGTATTTTTGAGGAGCAAGAATGATAAATCATCTAGGAAAAAGCTAGCCAGCCAGGAATCAAGCCCCAATCTTCCCACCACCGGAAATTCATTTTATATCGAGAGTGACGCCTTAGACCTGTGGTTTTTAGCCTGGGGTCTACGTACCCTCAGGTGTATGCGAACATAATTTAGTACTAGAAGCTATTTGTTATGGTCCAAGTCAACTTGATTTTAAGTGTTATTTTAAAGTCCCTAGGGCTCTAATTTTACTAATATTAATTGTTTTCATTCGAATATGAATTTAAACTTTCCTTTATATTCCCTCTTCTATTTTTTTTATACCTTAGCTGCAAATAAATTTCAACTTAAGAGACATGCAAAATTTGTATTTATGCTTAATTTAAATTTAATTAAATTAACAAGCTTTCTTCCCAAATTAATTAATTAGTTTAAAAATTCACTAGAATTGTAAAGGGAAATGTTTTTAATGCTAATGTATTTACTTCTAAAAAACAATTTGTTGGGGGTATATGAGGTATGAGTTTATGAATTAATGGGTAAGTAAATGAAAAATTATGAAAGCCGCTGTCTTAGACCATGGTATCACTGAAGCAGGTAATTTTAAAACAGATTCATCACTAGTAAATATAAATTTGAATATATTGATAAGTGAGTGAATCTTTTATCAACTAAAACTGTTTTATCTAGAACTAAGACATTAGTTGTTTAGTTCCTTACCCGGTAAGATAAGTCTACATTATTATGCCTGACACACTTCATCTATTTTTCGGCAAGAGTAATTATTTTTAATGGTGTGTCATGTGTGTGTTTTTATTTTTGGCACCTGTTTTCTTACATGCTAAAAATTAAAACAGCAAATGTATGGCACGTGCAGTTGACAAGAAAAAGGACTACTGCCCCGTCTTCACTCCACCTCCCCTCACCCCCTCCACCCACTCCTTGCCATTTTTTTCTTTCGTTTCCGTTGTGAGGCACAAAAGAAGTTTTTAAAGTATGCAGACGGAAAAACAAATGAGCAATGTTGGGATGAGTCTCAAGGCCTGACGTGGCTCATCAGCAGGCGAGATCAGTCATTAGATAGTCTTTATGTTAGTAAGAACGACTCATTTCTCCCGAAATATTCGCATCGGTAGGCGCATGCAGTAGACGTCAGGTATTTCCGGTGACTTGGAAGGTATGAGTTTAAATGGCATGACATGTATAATCAATATATACACTTACCTAAAAAAATATGGCTAATCGTATTTTTACGCTGAATAGCGCGGTGGTAGTTCGTATTTTGCTTCACTATTTCATCATTTAATATGTTATTTAGATTGAAAAAAACTGTTTATGCACATAGAAAAGTAGTTGTAAAACTTAATTGTATCACTGAGTAACTCAGGAAACAAATGGTTAAAAGAACCGAAAATATATCTCCTTAAATTAATAGGATAGACCCATAATTTTATTTTGTGTTTTTTTTTCTACAGATAATCAATCCTACGAGGAATAACGAACCTAGCTAGATCACCGTCCATCTCGTACAAAGCTATATTATTGAATAAAGGAATAGTACCACTTTTTCCCAGTCTAGTCAAATCAACGACTGATTCGATGTGAAACCTCTTGAATGTTGTGATTTGACTGGACTGGACTATTTTTATGTGAAATTAGCCCAAGCAGTTGGCGAGGTTTGATCCCGACGCGCCTGCACGAGAGACTGTGAATGAAGAATGTGGTCAGTCAAAATATGACGTCGCTTGGATACAGGATTTCGATTGTTGTTAGGAGATCAATTTCGACGCTGATTGGACCTTGACGCCGACATTTCAATAAAGCCCCCATACCCCCCACAACCCTCCCACTCAAGAAATAAAACAATATTTTTAAATTTTCTACTGTAGATAGGCCTATTAAGGTGGGGTGCTAGTGAGCACCAGTTTAGTGCATTAATTTTGCAGTTTTTATAGCATAAACATTTTTTGGCCAAAATAAATCAAATATTTCTTCTATAGACACATTGAGTTTAGCATTCTGCACATGCTAATCTCAAGAGTTCTTGAATATCTCTCATGAGCATAGCGGCATTTGGTGACAAACTTTTTAAATGCAGAGAAAAAGTTGTCACTAAATTCCAGGACACCCTTGACAGATATTAAAGAACTGTTTAGATTAGTATGTGCGGAAAACTAAACTCTATGATTCTATAGAAGAAATATTTTATTTATTTTGGCCAACAAATGTTTATGCTATAAAAACTTCGAAAATACTGCCCTAAACTCACGCTCACTAGCACCCCATCTTAAGCCTACTGTCTAGAGCTACCAAACCAAATGAGTGGCCGAACGGTATAAGGCATCACTCAAGTGTTAGACAGGCCTGATAATGATAGGGGGATTGATGTTCGAATCGCTGTTAGGTATAATAAGGGTGGATTTTCTTAAATGGTTTCACACTACCCTTCCATGCAATTAGATTACCTATAAAACCATCTCATATCTACCCCATTAGAGTAATTATAGATGCGTATAACCTGCGTAGGTAAACCTGTATCACGCAGTCATACATCTTAAGAGCTCATTTCAACCCGTGGATAACATCTTACTTAGGTAGTTAATACAACTCAAATTCAGCGTCGCGTCTAATTTAAAAAAAACAGTGGAATTGGGACCAATCAAACATTTTTTTCACATTTAAAAAACTGAAAATGAATTATTTTTAATTTTAAAACTTTTTAACTCTTCATAATCTCAATGTTGTCAAATTAAGAATGCATAAAATTGCAATTCAATATTTTTTTTCTGGTTATATAGTCTTGTATCTAATTTCCGGTTAATCGGGTGTAAGTCGTTAAGCCAGATATATATAATAGTGCCAAGTTTCAACTCTTCGCTGAACCGCACATGTGGAAGCGTGAGAATGACGTATCATATGTGGCTTTGTTTTTATTGTGTAGAGAACCATTCACACATTTCTCTACACATTAAGTTAGTGACGCAGGGCTTCCAGGAAAAACCAGAAAGAACATTTTTGTAAAAAAACTAAAATAACAACGTAAAAACATACAAACGTATGCTTTTCTTATGGCAAATTTAACTGTGTCATATATATGTATGCCACCAAAATAGAATGCCATTGTCTGTCTGTCTGTTTGTGTTATTGATACCAGTGTACCCTTTATGTACTCTGAAAGGTACTAAGCTAACTTAGTTTGGGTCCTCTGTGATTTAGAATTTGAGGTGGGGCCATAGTGTTATAAGCCAAGGTAAGACTGCTATCAAATAGGGTAAATGTGGTGTAAAAATAAGTTAGCACGCGACATTTTTGTTTTAAAGGTAATGTCTACTTAGTATAACTTTTAAGTCAATTTTACATTTATTTTCTAAATATCACAATCACTATAAACCACATATTATGAAAAGTATATTTACCATAAACTTTAATAAAACTAAAAAGAAGCCAAAGGTCCTAAACCAAATAGTGGTAGCTGAAATGTACAATTTATAATAATCAATAACATAATACTTTGTCGCCGTTGAGAGGGAGGTGGTGTTTCGAATCCCGTTCAATTTTATTAAAGGTATTTTTACTTAAGTATTATTATTTATTATATTATTTATTATTTATTATATTTAATATATTATTTAGGGTAATCGTGGACGTTTTGAACTGGTTGTAGTAGCATATGGCTTAAAATGCTATCTAACTGTCAAACAGGCACATTACCAACCATCCCAGTCATTAAATTATTCTTGGGAGGCCTTAATTTTACCCATCTTTTTTTTTCCGGCCATATTGGGAATCGAGCTCATGACCACTATCTTAATAGACAGACACACTACTGGCTGAGCTTAATTCTAAGAAACTTGATTTTTGTAGAACGCTATTAAATGTCACAAGTGACTATGATAAAATTAGAGCTATAAATATATAAACTAATAAAACTAGATAAAAAGAGAGAGTTTAATATAAGTGTTTCATAATTTGTTTAACAATAGGTTGGGAAAATGTCCAATGCAGATATAAACAGTTTCCTCAGTCGGGATTCAACCCCGACTGTTTGGCTCAACGTCAAGAACAGTCACCACTACACCATCCCCTCCAGTATCAAGTTATTACTATCCCAATAAGATCACGAGGTAACCACATTAAGAATGGATGGCATATGGAACTCGTTATAGTTATTTCTTATTGCCAAATTAAGGGCGGTATCTCATTCCCCTCTGTAAGGGAAGTAGTGGGATGATTTACCACCTCGTTTCCCGCCATTCCTCTGTCACCAATAACACCGTTATAAAACAGGACTTGGTTGTATAGTCGGGCTGCCATAAGAATAACTTGATTCGACATCTTAGCACACCACCAAATCTATATGTACTTAATAATGTGGTACAACTGGCCTGGATTCGCACCCCCGCCTAATCACTGGCAAAAAACACTGGTGAACAGGCTTGCATGCACACCGATGGGGGCTTTGTAAACTTTAGGTATTATCAAAGAGTAATTTTTTGTTGGGACAAAACTATAGTCGAATTCGCCGAGATTTAAATTTTCATATTGGGACAAGCTGGAAAGGTTTTGATTCGATTCCGGATTTCGATATAAACTAAGCTTCTACGTAATTCCTCACGTGATATCATGCTTCATTATAGCTGTATGCTTGATTGCCTGTGACGATGAGGTTGAGGTTCAAGTTCTGTTAAGGTATAATAAGGGTGGCTCTCCACGTATAATATATCACTGTGAACTTTTAATCCCCTCTACACGTTAATGCGCATGCACTTGCTCTAAGTTATTCCTCCAACACCTTTCCTTGGATCACGCCATTAATAACCTTGGTGTTAAACAATTAATTTTTTTTAATCACATAGTTAGAAATCAGGTGAATTGCGAGCCATTCAAAACCCGGGCTGGTATATTGGCAGAGGGGACAATTCTGATACTTCAATAAAATTTTACATAATATTTAAAAAGTTTAAACATGTTAAAAATGAAACTTTTGAGTCATATTTACATTAAATAACAATATTATAAGAATGAATATGTGTTTATATAATTAATTGTCATGCAATAAACAGTTGCTTGTGAATTTAGAATTAAAGAATAAATAAAAATAAAATAAAATAAAAAATAAGTAAAATTGAATCACTATTCTTATCTTTGTTAATTCCCTGTTCTTTTGGATGTTACTCCAATTACTGCAACGTTACATCAGTTTCTACTACATGTTTCGACACTCATCGGCGTCATTATCAGGTCAGATTATATAATTGTGTAGTTGAGTTCCAAGATATTGAAGGAAAGAAAATTATACATACATATAGATTTAATTATTAAAATTGAATTCTATTATTTATTATATTAAAGCATAATGTTAAAAAAAATTAACCACTTTTGTTGATATATTTATAAATGGTTAGCACACTCGCATATTTGGGAAATATTTATTGTATATTATGATGTGTGCGTGCGGTCTTAGGAGGAATTTGTGAAGTGGCATGAGGCCATTCAATCTCACCACGCACAAACATCTAAGAGAATGGGAAAATAAATATATTTTTATCTCATTTTTTAGCACCGCGTTTTACCACACGTTCGGGTTATACACCTATGTACTCAATATTCTAATGAGTTAGGGATTAGTAAGGTTTAATTAATAGGAAGTGCATCCGCATTAGCGTGGAAGGAGAGTGGAAAACCAGTTAGAATAAACCCATCTCAGTGATCGCGACAGGAATCGAACCCATCTTCGACAGTCTAGTCTAATGCAATAGTAGTGCTTAGACCACGCGGTTACCGATGTGGGTTATGAAAATAAAGTTATATCCAACAATTTGTTTCACGATGTTATACTTTTTTTTATAAATATCAAAATTATATTCAAGCCATATTGTATGTACTCAATAAACTAAAATTTGTAAAATGTACACTCGCAGACCGACTAGAGCTTTGTTAATTTATCCAAGCAGAAAACGAGATAAAATGTGTATTCTTTTAAAAGGGAAATTCCCCCCTTTTTTTTAACACGAGTTTGTGATTCGCGTGAAAATTTTAGCGGTATTGTTGAACAAGTGAACGTTATGTATTAAAATTTAAAAAAAGTTTCATAATAAACGATTTCCCCATTAGACTATTTTTTAACCTGCTTTTCTTTCACCTGACCTGAATAAGTTCAAAAAATATATGATATCGCTACAATACAGTATCATTACCTGAACACCGCTCATCTGCATAGGACTCAGCTCTCAAACTGCAGCATCACACTGGAATATAATTATCCTAAGAAATAAATTTGAACGAAAAAATTGTCGGAAAGAGAGAAAGAGGTGGGGAGGGGTATACAATATAAAAATAAAACCAGATATTTAAATGAGACGTCGAGTGAATAGAGGCTGTGAATTGAACGCACGTTAATGTTAGATTTATTAGGGGTACCCTAGCTTCCTTTTGACCAAAGCCACCTTTCTTCCACCACCTCCCTTTACCCCAACACCCCTTCTCGTGCCATTGCCAGTATTTTTTTTCCCTCCATCCCTTAAACCAGCTCGCGCAAGTGGTCCTCACAAGTTGGGAGAAGCACGCGCGAATCAGGTACACTCCCTTCTTAAATAAAGTCTGGAGCTTCGGAGATTGATCTTATTGCTATTAAATGGAAGGATATGTTTGTTTTAGATACAATAAGCCAGAAAATGATATCTTCCAATAATAAAGCAAGTTAGTATCAAGCTTTGCCTTACTTTACATCCATTACTGTTTCCAGCCTGTGGCCTGAATCAATTTTTTATTGAAGCCATATATTTTCCACTACCAGCATGCTAAGCCTTTTGTAGCTTCATATTCCTTATAATATAACTTAAGACAAGGACAGGCACAACATCCAGTCCCTGGCCATCAATTTATCAATGTGAACGGGTAAACCAACATTTCACCAATGATAAATTTTTCTGACAGGCCGAGAATCGATCCCGGGACCCTTGGGCAGACACGCTATCAACTGAGGCAAGGTGTCGGATTGATACATCACTAGGGATGTAGTTTATTTTAGAAATAGATTACAGAATATGTATAACTTTTAATATGCACCCACAGCTTTTGGCTTACAAAGTTAAAGCTAAATTATGTTTGGGGGTATGTGAGGAAAAGAGGTTGAATAGTATTGCTATAGTTAAAATCTAAATAGTCTGTCATCTTAGCTCAGTTGGTAGTGTGTCTGTATATTGAGTTAAGGTTCCCGAATTCTATTCCTGGCATGGTCGAAACATTTATCATTAGTGAAATGTTGGTTTCTCCTTTCATAATGATGAATTAACACCCGGTCTCTGGATGTTGAGTATATTCTAAATTTAAGTTAGTTTATAGCTTAATAGTCGTGTGCTTATATAATCAGTTAGTTCAGAAATTGCGCGTTAGATAACTCAAATTATTGAAAATAAAATAAAGCAATCCAAATGAAACGCAAAAGATTGAGTGTTTCCACAAATTAACTGGATACAGCACATATTGGGAACTATGGAGTGCGCATGCACGAAATTTCTCAAAGTACACTGAGGGTTGCGGGGAAAATATGGTTATTTCCTGAATTACTTAAGAATATGCACATTTATTTCCAGAGTCAGTGGCAAAATAAGTAAATAAAACTATTTATTGCATATGAAATATCTACTACACTCAACAATCATTGATAGTTAGTTAAATATTTAAAATATATTTTTTTCAGACTCCAGTATTTATTAGCTCTACTACCATTTGACCAACTTGACTATCCGAAAGGGGGCAAAACATCTAAACTTTAAAAATCGAAATTTGTACCTTAGGTGAATTACAACACTGTGTCAATTTATAAATATTTCCTTCATTTGAATAAAACTTTTTTTATATCTATGGAAGACATGCTTGATATCATTAATATAGGTTTACAAACCTATTATAATAGTCTACTCCATTAAACTCGGGATATTTGTTTTATATGTCAATGCTCTAACTATTAAATAATTTTACTCTTCCATTATGCTTTCAGTCATTATTTTAAGTGACAAGGATTTTTATATATTTATATAAAATAGTACTATAAATAATAATTTAGCACAGAATATTATTATTTTAACTTATTAAAATCATACGCGTATTATGTAAAATGTAACTATAAATTGTGTCCCCTGGACTGCAGATAAATCTCTTAACTATTGTGTACGACAGGTTGCATACACATAAAGGCTAGTCTTCAGAAATGATCGTAAGTGCAGTATCGAAATTAAATATAAAGACCTCCTTCTAAGTAACTGATTAGGAGGTTACAGCCCCTATCCTTATTAAGGGATCACGAAGCTACAACGATCTTCCTGGTTGAGCGATTAAGAAATTACAACCTTTTTTCTGAGTGATTAGGAAGTTCCTGACTGTTACCTGCGATAGTAGCTAGGAAAATACTTCCCATCAACTAATGGAGGGATTAGTGCGTTACTGATATTCACCTGAGTGAGTGATTAGGAAGTTACTACCCATTCCCTAGTTACCCGTCACCAAAATAGTGATTATGATTAAGAAGCTATTTCCCTTCCATTAATAGAGCAATAAAGCAATAAAGGAAGCTACCGTCCTTCACCTGAAGGAGTGATTATGATGTTACTGGTCATCCACTAAGAGTGATTATAAGGTTACTTCTCTTTAACTTGGACAGGGATTAGGATGCTACTACCAGTCACCTGATAGAGTGAGGACCGGTGCTGGTCCAGGACTCTCCCAAACTAGAGTTCACTCCGAAACGCGCTTCTGTCGAATGTCCTCTCCCCGCTTAGTATTAATATATCGACATCAGTGGGGATTGAACTGGAACTTTCGCAGAGAAATTTGGACCAAAGTTTGAAGAACTATACCTAAACTACCTTGTAAGTTTTTTTAGCCACGTATTTAGAAATTTCTCAAGTTAATCAAATAAATTTTGGACTTACCTAAATAAAAGAGAACAAATTATTGTCTAGTGTGTATCTACACACATGAGCGTCTACACATGTGTAGTGTCCACGTATTTCCTTAGAAGAGAGAGAAAGAGAGCAAACAAAAAAAAACACGATTTTCCCTGAGGTAGAGTAGGGGGGATTGGGGGACTTTAGAGCAAGGTAGGAGCCAGCTATGAGTAAAGGAGGAGGGAGGGGGTGAACAGGAGGTGAACACATGCCGCCAGATGTTTCCAGAGCAACCACTAGCACTACCACTTCTATCCCACCCTCTCTTATCCCCCTTCACCCTTGTCCTATCCTAGGGTCCCCCGCCTTATTCACCCTCATACCACCACACACTGAACTACCGTGGTATTAGCGCGTGCTAGTCGGGCTCAAGTACGGTCACACATTCGCCATTTATGACGGTGGAAAAAATAAATAGTTATCTCTTGGCTTTTTAGGTGCCAGCTAACCTCATACACATCTTGCAAGGGGAGCACTCGTGTGGTTGTCCCTTTTAAGGGCGCTACCTACTTGAAGGGAATATACTCTCGAAAGGTGGCATTTCTTATGGGAATTGCAGTTCTTAACTTTCCAAAACTCTAAAATATTTCTCGATTATCTTAGAACTGTATGTTTTGGCCTTGTTAAAAATTAAGAGAATATTTGATTAAAGAAAGCTTTATTTATGTTTCTTAACATTCACTTTGATTCCAAAACTGCAACATTTCACGTTAAAACGACCTTGAAAATCACCATAATTTGCCTTGAAGGAGATTGGGAAAACATTTAGGTAAAACTGTCCTCAGTACACCTGGCCGGGATACGAACTCTAACATCCCCATAAAAGGAAAACAGGACTTAATAATCCTGTATTTAGTTTACGTACTCACCAGCGCCAGACTGGAGCGAGCGAGCGACTAAAATATAAAATAGAACACATTGGTTGTAATGAGAGGTGGCCAGACTGGATCGTGCGAGCGATAGAGCCGGTACAGTCTAGTTTACAGGCGCTAGGCAACATTATTGTATGTTGGTTTATTGAGTGCTAGAAAAACTTCTCATTTTGACATTTTTATTAATATCGACACTTGCTACTAACGGCCTGGTTTGATTGGTAAGATCATAAACCATACCTATATGTATATATATATAACTGATATGTTAAAATACTTCAATATTATCAAAGTAGGCCTTTACAAATAAGAATCACCATTAGCGTGGAGAGAGGATGAGAAAACCACAACAATAAATCACTTGTCAAAAAACCACCCTCAGTTCACTGAGCCAAGATTCGGAGCCTCCTCGTCAAAAACTATCAAGAGCTATCTGCTAATCACGCGCTCGCCAGTCTGGCCACCCAGTCGCTTGCGCGCTTGCTCGCACGCTTGTCAGTCTGGCCGAACGCTAAGCTTCCGTTATTTGGTGGGATCCACATTTTAAATAACAAACCTTTTTTTAAGAATGTCAGGATTTCTTAGCGTCGGCAAAGTGTCTTGTCGCTATGGTAGGTGACCCATTTATGGGCACATCTCGGTAGATATACATTATTTTAACAACTATCTTGACTATATTCTAATTTAAAATGACATTACAAAACCAACAACCCGTATTAGTACTGCTTTCTACCAGGAGCCATCCATTTATTTGATATTATATATATATACAAACTTTTAGCACGTCTTACCACCCATTTGGACTATACGTTTATGTATTAATTACGCTAATGTATTAAGGATGAGGTAGGATTAATATAGTAAGTGTATCAACGTTAGCGTTCAAGGATAGAGGAAAACCAATTAGTAAAAAACACCCTCAGTTAGCTGACTGGAATTATTTTACTTGCACCACGTCATACTATCAATCCGGGCTATCCATGTTTAACTTCACTAATGGGATAGGGATTGGGAAGGTAAAATTTATAGTAAATGTATCCGCATATTTATAGAAGGGTATTATTAAACCATATAAGAAAAAAAACCTTTATAAACTAAGTTGGAATTCAAACCCGGAAATTTTTGTCACTGTGAAATCAAAATAAATTAATTTGAAATTTAGTCCACGAGCCCACCAATGTTTGTGATATAATATTACCGGTATTAAATATTTTATTATAGAAATATATTCTCTGTATTTATTAGGAAAAATATTTTTGCCTAGTCAATTTTAATCATCATTATGAATTATTGAAAATGGCCCGTTAATAGCACGTTTCAGTAGATGAGCTTCAATTTTACATTCAATTTGATTTAAAAATAAAGTGAGAACGTTTTATTTTACAAATCTTTATTGCGCATTATTATAAAATAATATTGTTTATAAAATTACTTTAAATAAATTTACTCTCAGTATTTAATAAAATCTAACTTCTCTGTGGTAAAATTATTTCTTAGATAACTTGAATCTTTACTGTTTGGTAGTTTTTATTTATAAATTACATTATTCTTAATACTTATGTGTAGTTAGTTAAGCTATTTATTTTAAATTATAACTTATTCAAAGAAAGATTGAAAATGGTTCATTGGCTAAGAAACGGCCTCTCAAATTTCTTATTTAAAAATATTTGAATAAAGGATGTTTTTGACATATTTTGTTTTAAACATTTCTAAAAAATAAATAAAGCTCACTATATATATATATATATATGTGTGTGTGTGTGTGTGTGTGTGTGTGCCTATATAAAACTGATAATTATTGAGTTCACTAAAGAAATATGTAATATTCGTAATATCTAATAATACGATATACTGTAATTAGCTATGTTAAAGTAATTTATATAAAACCAGCAACTAAGTTTTAGTAATAAATAAACCAATTTTGATATTCGTTGCCAGTTTTTAAAGTTAATTTCAAATTATTTTTTCTACTAAACTCACTCTAAAGATCTAAAATATGTATTAAGTACTTTAGTAAGATAATAAAATGCTGAAGCAATTTTTTCAAATACCAAATGTTCGGGCTAATATAATCGTATATGTTCAGCTCTCTCATAAAGTGAAATTAGTGTAATTGGAAATAATGTTGACCTAAATATTATGATTTATCTCAAAGTTATACGTGCCACCGAACTCAAATGTTTGTCCGTGTATAACTGTATGTACTGTACGTCTATGAATGTCTGTTTATACAAGAGTAAAGTTATTGAGAATTTTATTTAGGTTTCTTCCCACATGCGGGAGTAAGATACCAGATATGAATACTAATTTATCACCTGGGAAAAAGAAAAGTCCATTATTTAGACCAGGGTTCCACAACCCTATGCCCGCGGGCACCATGACACCCGCCGAGCCTTTTGCGTCTGCCCACCACTTTTTGACCACAGCTGAAAAGTTCTTGATTAATAATTTTAATCTGTCACTCTTCCGACAAAAATCAAGTTTGTGCTTATCTCCAGTTATGCTGTTCTCAAGAAGTTGGTGATTGNAGTTTGTGCTTATCTCCAGTTAAGCTGTTCTCAAGAAGTTTGTGATTGAAAGCCCCCCCTCCCCCTCTTTCCAATCCCTCTCTGTCATTCCTATTTCTTTGCCGGTTAATATACAAAGTGTACTTTTACTAGGAACTACCATTCTAATAGTTTCAAGCTGAACGGTTTTGTTTTTTTCTAATCTCAAAGATCTATCCCCTTCCATCATTCTCTTCACACTCACTAATACCATCCTAATACTTCCTATTTCCTTTGTAAATATCTTGGCACGGGTCTACCCAGCTTTGTTGCCTAATAAACACAGAATAAATATATATTTTAAAAATGTATCCAATCACCAAAATGGTGGTGAGTAGTTAAATAGTTCCTTGTGTCTTTATTTTGGTCTTGATATAACTGTAAATAAAGCAGTATTTTTAAAATTTATTATTTATCAACTTGGAGGGGGCTGAGTCCCCATGGCTACGGCCTTGAGTATTAGCCACAACCACATGTAACGTCACAATCGCTGTTGTAAACTTAACATGGCAGTTGACCGGCCGTGTGTATAGCGTTGAGGCTGACCTCTGATCCTGGCTGAAGTTAGTAAATTTACCTTGAAAAAGTAATTGGTGCCTGTTAGTTTTGAATGTGCTCTAAGGTACAAAAAGTTTGAGGACCTCTGTTTTAGTCAAATGTAAGCCACACTTAGAACTCAGTCGACCATGACTTTGAATGGGGGCTAACGTAAGATGGAGAACCGCTATGAAGGGACATTTTTTAAGGTTTAGTCTCTTGAAAACGGATAAAAAAGAGATAGAAACTCTTTTAAATATTTCACAGTAAATGATTAATTTTATCCATCATTAAAGAATGACAGGGATAATTGTACCGAAAATCTAATCAATTATTATCTGATACAATTTATTACTGTAGCACTACTTATGTGTATTTAAATAGTTACTATTGTTAATATAATAAGATAGTTTTGCTTCTTGCTTGAATTTCAGCAGCTCAAATAGTTAGCCTACTCTCTTGAAATAGTTCCGCTAGTTACATTCTTGAAGCAGTTAAAATAGTTACTTTCGTTTTTCACTTACTTACTATGTTGAGTAGTACATCCAGTTAATGCATTTAAGTACACTGGTCACCATTTTGAAATTCTTCTTTTATCTAATGTCTTTAATCTTGTGATTTTTTGTCTTCTAAAATTTTTCCCCACGCTCTATCCCCGTCAACGCGGATGCACTTTATAAAAATTTCACCTCCCTTCTCCATTGATGTGTTATTTATTTATTTAGCACCGCATCTTACCACCCGTTTGGGTTGTACGCTTAAGTACTAATTACTCTAATGGGCTAGGAATTGGGAAGGTTGAATAGATTGGAAGTGAGCCCACATTTACGTGGAAGGAGAGTGGAAAGCCATTTAGGAACCAACCCCCACACCCGGTTCACCCGACTGAGATTCGAACCTCGATCCCCCCATCCTTGGCAGTCTAGCTCAACATGATCCATTGATGTTACAATGCGGATAGCCTTGATGGGTAGCAAGATGTAAAGACAGGTATATTTATTTTTTATAAGATAGCCCAGATGACGAATCAAGTAGTAAAGCTATTTTTTATCACCTCGTCTCAATACCTTACCAGGATGTATGCATTTATACTAATTATACCAATGAGCTAAGGATGAGAAAGGTTTATTTTAGAGGAAATGTACACGCATTTGAGGGATAATGAAAAACAATTTAATGAAAAAACCCCCTCAGTACACCATATCGAGATTCGCACCCTGATCTCTCTGTCATCGGCAGACTAGTCTATGGCGAGAGTGACGCCCTGGACCATGCGGCCACCGAATTGAGTATAGTTGAACTCGGTAAATGAATCCCAAGGCTTGTATCGTCTTAGCCAAGGCTTTGGGAAGAGTACCTTATCAGATCATCTCACTACTGATTAACCGTGATGTTAGACGCACTACTACACTCAAGCCATTAAATGCATCAGAGTGTTGTTTTCCTAGTTATTCAGTTGTCAACGGCGAAATTGGTATCAATTAAAAGGTACTTTTTTTTTTCAATTTTGTTGAATTTTTTAAAATTAGGTGAAAATGTTTCACTCGACTCAATCCCATAGCTATCTAATTTAAACGCAAGAAAATTGCACCATGATCCGATGTCTGGTTCGAGTTGGGTTACCAACCGAAGTTAATCGTTGCTCGAAGGGTGTGACGGGCTCTTAAGGAAGTGTAGCAAGCAGTCAAACTTGAAAGGAAAGCAGGGTACCCGCTTCTTTGACTTGGAAGTAAATTATCTCCTCGTAACTGGTGGTTTACGAAACTGACGAGAACAAAGCGTCATATGTAGGGGCTCAAGGACGCGACCAGACCAACTGTCGTCGCCCCCATAGCTTAGTGGTTGGCGTGACCGATCACCGGTCCAGTGTCTTGCACACACGGCCAATAAATATTCCCTTTTACAGGTCAAATATCACCTGATGAATGACCAACTATCATAGTGACTGTTAGAAAAACAAGTAGCTATCATGAAAACTTTAAAATTTATTTAATTAATAGATCGTAGTGTTCAGCAATGTGTAAAAAGAGTTAACGTTATTCTTAACTTGGCAACTTTATCAGTGATTAATTTGTCTTCCAAAAAAACACAAAAAGTAGTGATATTCGTTTGGAAAAAAAAAATGGAAATTTGTTTTAATTAAACTTATCTATTATATATATATCCATAAAAATTTAAAATATGCAGGATTGTTCCCAAATATAGCTACTATAAGAATCATAAGGGAATAAACCCTTTTTAACATTTACAAAAACTATTGAAGCAATTTTCATATAGACCATACCTTTACGTCAATTCATTTGATCTGTGGCTGACAATTTTTGTTTTAAATCTAGTGGGTTAATACAAGGGCTCTGCGAATAATTGGATTTTGTGTTACGAGCCAAGATCTTCATTAAAGATCGGGATCAAGATCGAAAGTTTTGTAGGATCATCATTTACGAGTTTCTTCATGATGTACTGAACGTTAAAATCAAGTTTTAAAATGTAATGGTAAGTATAGGCTAATTAGGTTAGATTCTATCGGCAGTTTCACTTATATACCAGTCGATGATTTAACAAGTTTCTAAAATTAATGTATTAAATCTCACATTAATAACGTAATAGAGCTCTAAATTATTATTTTCGACAAGTCAATATTTTCGTCACTTTTGAATTATCTTCGATTGAAGATGAAACAGCCATGGCAAGCCAATGAAAACGAAAATAGCTAAATATATTACTAAATACTTGAATAATCATTATTTTTACTATTTCTACATTATCCCTTTCTAAAATTATAATTTCACCTAAGATAAATTTATCGTTGAGAATACACATTGATGGTTTTCAAATTCAAGTTATTTAAAACTTGTGTTAATACGTTAAACTACAAAACTAACATTATTTACCATTTATTTATAGAATTATGTTGGCCATCCAATCTCAAATCAGCTTTGATTATAATCGCAATACTTATTTTTACAAACCTATCATATTTAAATATATAAAAGAAAATACTATTTCATACTGACTACTAACTTATTTATTATTTTGAGCATCTTATGTTTAAATTCAAAGTATGAACATCAAATTTCACCAGCATTAAACATTGAATTGAAATAAATTTCGTAATAAGATAAATTTATAGTCAGAGGCAATATAAGGATCATGCGCAACTGTGCATAGAGAAATAGAATGGAACAGAAGAAGTGATCATGCGCGAATACAGTAAGGACAAATAAATAAACTATGAAAAATTTATATTTCTAACTGATTGTGATCCTTACGTTTTCTTATAGGGTCATTAAAAATACTGAGGCATATTTTTAGCTCATTGAAACGTCAATTCTATTTATTTTTTTGGTAATTGGAAGTATAAATTTAAGTTCTTAAAGATATGAGTGTTGAAACCATTATAATTGTGTTTACTCTTAGCTTTATATTTTTATTTGAGTGTTGTTCCTATTTTAAAATAATGTTTGGCTATTTCTAATTTAAAAATCAATATTTTCATTTCTTAAACTTTATTTTCTCAAGTTTTTATAAAAATGACTCTCATTATTATTTTAAGATCATGTGTTGTTTTCATATAATTTTTAAATCACACATTTTAAGGATGAGGTATTTACATTTTATGTTAGATTTGACTGGTGAAACTTTAAATATCCTATTTTACTTTTAAAATAAACAATTATAATATGCTCTTAACATTTTAACATAATTAATAGACTATTATTCTAACTCTTCTCGAACTCGGGGGCTTTTTGAAATAATCAACTTTAAAGAAAAATACTCAAGCTCGCAGACCCCTACTTAATACCTATAAAAATATTCTTACAGTTTAGTAAAATGTTATCAATAATAACCACAACCTTTTTTATATAATATATTTTCTAAAAGGTTTCTTTCTATAAGACTTATTAATATATAATTATATTTTTGTTTGAATACGAAAATATTTGCGATTGTTTCTCGAATCAAGCCGTAAGTATTGGTCAACTTAATTATTCTAGTAATATGTCTATGAGACTAGAAGAGATAGGCCACCCTTGCGCGGAGAGTGTCAGGCGGCGGTTTGCAGGCCACACTTCTTGCCACGCGTCCCCGCCTGAGCCGGTAAGTAGGGGGTGGGGGGACGGGGTGGGGGAATAAAGTACCCCCTCTGCCATTATCTTTCTCCCACCTACCCTCCCTAAGTCTCTCCCTGAAGAGAAATATTACCTCTAACTCCTTCCCTTCTTCGATTCTACCGTTCCTATAATCACAAGGTGGCACAAAAATATATTTTTTTAATTTGCAATTATTACATTAATGGAAGACAACCAAATTTCAAACAACACTGTATTTTATTATTTCCCATAAATCCCGTTTTACCACCTGTTGGGGCTATGCACATGTAATAAGTTCACAGGGAGAAGGATAAGGTCGTAGAATTTGAGGAAATATACCCATTTTTGCGTGGATGGAGAGTGGGAAACTATTTATTTTAAAAAATCTGAATACCCACCCAGGATTAGAAGACTCACATCTTTGTCACCACCATACCTTTTCTAGATGAGCTTGACGTTTATTCCGCATGCCCACCAAAGAACCTAAAAAGAGAAACTGTAAATATTACAGTTTAAGATTACGTTGCTTAAACAACAAATTTTGAGTTAGGTGTAATATATTATTTTAAGTAAATTCGTTGCCCAACTGAATCTATAAATATATAAGGCCTTGTATATCACCAAAATATACAGATTATAGGCTACAAAAACTAGATAAAGTCTAATTTTTTACTTTCGTAAATTTGGTTGTAGGCATTATGTTAATAAAACGTTATTTCCAAGTGTCTAATTTAAATGTCTGTTTTGGCGGGAATATGTTTTAAATCTTCCAAATACAAAATGCTTGTGTATGTATCTGGGTGTAATGACTGTAACATTTCAACTGTGATCAACATTACGTAACACGCTGTCAGAGATAAACAAAAAACTTCTGAAGCCACCAAATCCACACCCCTCTCCCCCTATTCAATCTTTCTTATCTCAATCGCACTCCTCGCGTATATTATACTTGTGAGTCGCTCTCTCTCTTAAGTTCAATTCTTCCTCATTCCATGACTGACATAACTTCCCCTACGAATACTTCCCTGCCCCTCCTTCTCTCTTCTGTATAACACAATACGGGCAACAGACCTTCTGTTATGTATACCTCCCCTTTCCCTTCACACAAACAATTTTTTCCTTTCTCACTCTCTCTTTCTCCCTTCCTTCCGAGCTTATCCCTCTACAAATACTGAGCCATGCGACAGAATGCACACTTTTACCAACCCAACAGAAAAAAAAAGAGAGGATATAGGTTTCAGCCCTGTTCCCGAAGGCGCATAGCTATACAACAGCTTTTCCGAGTTGGTTTAGTAGGGGAATGAAACGTACTGAGGGCATTTTTTATATATATATTTTTTGCCTTTTCTCGACAATCTTCTTTCTTTCTCTCATATAATTTCTACCCCCTCTCTTTTTTAAATTTTGAGGGTCATGAAAACTTTCTTCTTCGTTTTTAGGTTATTTCGAGTTCAGTAAGAAACGAAGCAACAGTGAAATCGTTCTGTATTTTCTTTGGAACTTGCGAAATATTTTGTGAAGTGTTTTTCTACTGAACAGAAAAGTGGTCCATTTCGTGTTATGAAGTTCGTGAAGCGATCGTGAACAACGAGGAATAAAACACAAGAAGGAATCCTAAGCGCACGCGACATAAGAGAATCCCCCCATGTTGAGTTGGGTTGAATCTTAAAGTGGACTTAATAAGCTAGCCATTCACACTACTGTCTCTTTCTCACGAGCGTGTGGCCGCGTGTGCGAGTGTGTGTGTATGTGTGTGTGAAGGAGACTGGACTTGTCTTCTATCTGTGAATGAAGAACCNCCCCATCCCCCCCCCCCCCCCCCCCATTTTTCATCACTTTAAATACTGTCCCTGGTTAACCCCTTCACCCACCTCTCTGACACATGGAATTTCTGTTTCATCAAGTGCCTCTTATTTATTTTTCGGAAGGATGAAAAGTCTGGGTAAGTTGTTTATTGTTTTGGTTTGAAGCTAAGACTTTAAAAAACATGTGATGCTAGTAGTGCCTTAGAAATAAATAATGTTTTGTTAGATGTTACAAAATCTACAATTAAATATATTAAAAAGTAATATATATTTTAGAGATATTCATCGTATTATATGTTTGCGAGCAGAATTATTTGATATGAACAAATGGTTTAGTATAATATCGAGTTAACAATATTAGTGTAAGAATATAGCTGTGTTACAAGTTAAGAAAAACAATTTAAAACTTAAAAAACCGCGCCATTTTCTTACTGACCAATGAGTAGGTAATATATTACCATGACTACGATGGGGGTGGTGAATTTTACAAACCTTTCACCACATAGTAAGCTACCTATATTGCAACACTCTGCAGATAATGGCGTCATAATGAACGAAAGACGAGAGATCATCATTTTGAGGAAAAAATCCAAACCTTTGGAGTCACTGCTGGTGAAAAAAGAGCCGGTCGAGGACCTTAGCTGCCAAACCACCGTTCTGGTCTCAAACAACAACAACATTGGTCTAAGTGGCAGTGGTGCCGTGCGTGCCAAGAGGAAGTCCTCCTTGAGCGGCAACACACTCCTCTCCCGCTCTCACCAGCCGCCTCCGCAGGCGGTGGCCAGAAGGAACGCCAGGGAGAGGAACAGGGTGAAACAAGTTAACAATGGGTTCGCCACCTTGCGACAGCACATCCCCGTGTCCCTGGCAGCAAGCTACGCCTCCTCAGGGGAGTCCTCGAGTGGTAGGGGTGGCTCTAAGAAACTCAGTAAGGTAGAGACATTGCGGATGGCCGTCGACTACATCAGGAGCCTTCAGAGGCTACTGTCAATGGATGATAATGAGGCTCAGAGCTACACCATGTCAACACCCACCAACTCCCCCGATTCTTCCACCAACACTCTGATGCCAGAATCACCTCTGTCTCCGGACGATTCCTCAAAGGCGTCCACGCGCCAACCTCGCTACGTGTACGATGATGACCGAGGCCATTGTGGAATGGAGGCATCACCAATACTTATAGACGATGAAGACCTCTCTAGTATGGATCCAACGTCTCCCTCTCCTTCAATTGTTTCTGGTTCTTCACCGTACCACAGAGTGCAAAGATCAAACTCCCTCATTCAGTTAGTGAACACTCCGGCGGATGACCTCAAAAACTACCCTGTGACACACCAATACACGATAGATGAGTCCAACCTCCCTTCAGTGACCTCCAGTTTTGTGAGGACCCTTGGCAATAACTTGTTATCAGGAGGACCTTTCCCTCATCTTCAACAGACGCAAGCACTGATCTCTGTTGACGGGGATGTGATCTATCCTGAACCTTCTCAAGAGGAACTTAGGCTTCTCTCCACCCCTACGATGAACCCCCAATCCCCAAACGTTTACAGTGACCAATCGCTGTCCCCGATCAGGAACGCCGAATCGTCATCATCAAACCTAGTCCAGACACAACAAGAGCCTACGTCCACCTCCATGTACCTCCCGACGTTCTTGTCGACCTTGAAGTCTTCCTCCATGCAACATCTGAGCTCCGTGATCCACCGGCAGCAGGACTACGGCGGCCTCCATATCCCCATCAAAAAGGAAGTTGAGGAGGGGATAGTCGGGGATAACAGTGGCGTCATAGACATGATGACGTGGTGGGAGCATGAGCAAAGGTTGAGGGAGCACCAGCCGACCACGACGACTTCCTGAAAGCTCTTCAACCTCTCGTTCATGTAAGTGGATATAATTTGGTTTAATTTAAGGATTATATTTATAATTACAATTAAAGGTAGGATTACCATCTTTGGATCCTGCACAAAAGTACATCCTAAAATTGATTAATGACCGGGGAAAGGAGGCTACCAATTGTTTTCACATTTTTTGTTTGGTGCACAAATCATTAAATATTGTAAGGTATTACACTTTCCCAACCCAGGTATATAATAATGCTATCCACCCGGCTTGCAACAATTTCTGGGGAGAACACTGAATAGTTATGAAAAGTTTCAAAAAGAGTACATTTGGCCATGATAAGTCAAAAGTAAGAGTACCTATGCTGTTTTAACACATCAAAAAGTCTACATATACTCTTAAAAGAGTACGGTTGATTGCCCTACTTAAGGGTAGTGTACTGACCACTTAGGAGTGATATTAGCTAAAGTACAAAAATCTACAATCACACGATAACCTAGGCCGTTAATTTTTTACTTTTTGAAAAGCTAAGCCCTCAGTGTTTATTTTAGGACCTCATTATAATTCTAACCCAGGATGCTTAGCTCAGAATAAAGACGTGATCTTGACTAAACTTAGGTTATCCCTTATACTGGTATTGTATTGGCTCTGACAAAGAAGGTCGGTGTTCAATTCCAATCACTGATGGTGTTTACCTTTTCCAACATAATATTATTCTATGTCTTCCAGGTAAACATTAACTCTGTTAAAATAGCGCCATGTCCTTTGGAAACTTTGTAGCATTATATTTAACTTTTAAAATTCGGCCTACTGTGATTTTTGAAAAGCCAGCTAATAATTTAAAAGAAAAATTTTCAGGGATTCTACACGACACTTTCACTATTGTAAACTTTAATGTAGGCCTACACGTTTTAATGAAAATTTTAATACCTAGGCATCAAAACTTAATCATTTATATTAATCTTCAAATTTATTGAATGAAAAATACTTGAATATAGGCATATAATTATATGCTATATTATATATATATATATAAATATATTTATTGAATTCAAAAATATATAGAGGCTAGCAATAAAAATAGAACGTGATTTTTTTTTTTACAGATACAGTAGTTTTATACCAATAATACATTTCTCAATTGATCAAGTTCAAATGTGGTAGATGCCGTCTTAATGTCTTTGTACTAAACGCATCTCAAATTATCAAATCTAGGTTAAACACCTTAACAAGGTAGGTAGCATATATTCCTACTTGTATGAAGAATTCGGGTTCAATTCCCGGCTGGACTGAAACTGGTTGGATACTGTAGGACTTTTGTAGGAAGAACACTTAAGAATATATATATATATATTNATATATATATTATATATATATATATTATATATATATATATATTATATATATATATATATTATATATATATATATATATATATATAAACTGAACAGGTAGTAAAAAGCTGTGCTAAAAAAAATGACAGCTGAATGTAACATGACTTTACGTTTATTTTTAATTTAGTCATCACGTCTTACTACCCGTTTAGGTTATACGCAGACGTATTATTATATACAAATTGCTTAGGTCACTTTTGGAACTGTCAAAAAGTGTTATTCCTATAAAACTAGCACTATGGCTAGATGTGTGACCTTCCATAAAAACACACAGTGAAGATCCGAGCTCTGGTTGCCATCCCTGTCTTATGATTAGACAAGAATAGCTTGATAAAAACCGGCACACTTGATCCAAAAGAATAGTATGACACGTCATAAAAATGTTCGATATTATTTCTAGAGTAATTTTCTCCTCTCTAGTTCATATTAAACGTGATACGCGTAGTTTTATGGCCTTTATGTATTATTTTTCACTGCCATTGAAAGGGTTATAATAAATGGCAGAATCAACTGAAGTCTGCATGTCTGTAGTTCGATACCCTAAGATGCCTGTATTTATGTATACCTCAACATTTAATTTTCCTTATCTGGATCTTACATACCATCCGGATTGTCTGCATATTCACACAAATGGAATTAGGTTGAAGGTAAATTTAGAATAAAGGTACTCGTATTTGCGTCAAGGGAAAGAGGGATAACCTTTATGAAAATCTACTGGGTTGGGATTTGAACACCAGGTTCCCTATGAGCGGGGAAACTTAGATTAGATCTGAATGAGTATGGGGTATTAATATATTAAAACTTATTTTACTTAATTTTGAAGGTTAAATGGGTAAGTTTAAGCTAGTTCTTATAGTTTAACAATAGTTACTATTTACTAATATAGTTATGCTTTACTTTGAATTTTATTATAATCTAACTACTATTATGTTTACGCTCTGTTTGAAAATTTTATTACTAATGGTTCAGCCATAAAACGGTAATTTAACTTTAACAAAATGTATTTACAGCTCGAAACAATAACTCCCAATTTAAAAATAGCTTACCTTAAAAGCTAAACGACTGAATTCGAAGCTATTTTGCAAAGCAAGTTTCATCTTAATTCGACGCACCTAAGCTCGCTAAGTAATACCACACATATACGCCAATGTAAGAATTAGAAAGAGAGGGAATACATTTAGCAGCTCGCCTAGTGAGGCCTCTAGCTTACATGCTGATAACACTTCCCCTCTTCCACTAACCTACCTTATAATACCTTATGGTGACTTTTATATACCGTCTTATTTTCAACCTGAAGTTGATTTTATGAGCTTGCTACTGTAATTCACTTTGTCGTATGAGATTGCAACTAACATGCAAAAAAGGTTGAAATTGCCCTGGATTGCTAAAATATATTATAGCCTTCCGACAAAAAAGACACTTCATGCCAAATATTTCTTCTAGAATCTACGATAACTTAAACACATTGCTTCTTTTATTTATATTTAAAATGTTTGGTTGGATATTTTCGCTTGGGCAGTATATTATATTTATTAATAGTTTTGTGTACTGTTCGTTTTACAAGACCATAAATACTTTGCTAGTAGCAAAAACAAAATAAAAACTCGAGCTTATATTTTTAAATATTATATTTTGAACATCACCCTCACGGTGAATACAACATAAATATGCTGATATATTTGCTTTCAATGTCATTTTTAACTAACTAATAAAATAAATTAAACTATAGTTTAAACTAATATTTTATTTTAATTAATTATATATGTGAATAGAGTTAATACAGGTAATGATTAAACATACGAGTAAATGTAAAATGGTTTTGAACTTTTCCCATTGTCTAACAAGGATACAGGGGGAAAACTATTAATAAACAATTTTTAAAGTAAAAAGACACATTCAAAATATTTCAATGTTTCTGTAACAGTCTATAGTATTTCATTTATGCTCTTTGGTTTGTAATGTTTCTTGAGCAATGTATTTTATTTAGTTTCACAAATCTTACAAGTTCTTAATATATGTCTCTATTTTAAGATAAAAGATACAGAAAGTCTGTATGGTGCATCTTGAAATTTATTTTTATTGGGTTACGTGCTCAACAACATAACCAACATTACCTCCTCCCCTCCCTCCCGACTAGTTTCAAGGTAAACCAGCCCTTGGAGAAACAGGGTCAGGAGACATTTCAATGTTCTCACCCTCCCCAACCCCTATTTGTTGCCTTGAGCTGAACTTGAAACACGTATTTAGACTAACCTTGACGGTCCCCTTATAGAGTAACCGTTTTAACCGGGGCTACTGTTCTGTCGCCATTTTGTAGGTACGCCAGGTCTGAGGAAGAGCATCATCTCCCATTTTAATTTGATTAAAATTAATTTTAAACGCTCTGTATCGGTGGGCATGCGGAATAAATGTCAGACTCTTCTAGCTTGGTTTGACGGTAACGGCATCTCCTTTGAATACTTTTGAATTTCTGGGCTTATACTTGTTGAATTTTTTTTAAATTATGAAAATTGTTTGGGAGAACTCCGATAATTCTTGTCGAAAGACTTACTTCGATGGCTGCATAGTCAGAGGCGTCACTCCTGCTAAGGACGAGACTATCGATGGCAAGGAGATAGGGGTTCGAATCTGGGTCAGGTTGCGAGAGTGACGCCTTGGACTATTCGAAAGGAATATAATCACGTTCAAACAAACGCGATTTTACTATTATATTTACAAACTTTTTGTTCATAGGGAAAGAACGCCTCATGTGAAGCAATCTCTTTCCTACGTGATTTAATCCGTTGTTGCGTCGAGAACCTTACGCAACGGTATTCTTCGTAAGACGTCTTGTGAATCCTCGCCGAGCCAAGGTTGGCAGTTGAATAGAATACAACTATCGGGGGACCCAGGTTTCCTTCTGTCAGCCGTGGGAAGGGGAAGATGACTAGACGCTCTGGATGGGATGAGGTGGGGGGGTGAGGGAGGGAATTTACTTGAGGGCGAACTGCACAGCTGATATGCCGACGAAAGCACGGCCACACTTTTTTGTTCCTCCTAGACGTACGTGTCCTATTCACTCCAAAATAACAACACAAAAACGTAGAACGTTATAGATAAATATTTTTTTTACCCAAACGTAATAACACAAGATTTTTAAAAATAAAGAAAAATATGAATAAACAAATTATTAATAATATTATGTTTTTTTACACCCACCGGAAGTCACGTGGACAAAGGTGTTAGTTAGTCAAGCTATATATATATTTTTTATCACTCAATCTTTTAATATCTTTTCAGGTTAAACGCATATATATTAATTATACTAATACCTTGGGTATGAAGAAGGTTGAATTTAGAGGACGTGTAACCGCATTTACGTGAAGAGGAAGTGGAAGACCATTTAAGGAAAATCACCCTCAGTACACGTGACCGGGATTTGAACCTCTATCTCTCTGTCATCGATAGAGTGTGACACCTTATATTATGCGGCCACAGAAGCAAGTCTCGTCATATCTGGTTTGCCGGGTAAAAATTCATAACTGGCCATATGTATTGAGGGAGGTTTTCCCTATACTATTTATTCCTCTTTTTAAATGTGGTTACATTTCCTCTCAATTTCTACCTATCATATCGGTGGGCACGCGGACTAATCGTCAAGCACATATATGTTTGTCTGTGATGTGTGCAGGTCTAGGTTCAAATTCCACCTGGGTGTACTGAGGGTGGTTTCTCATTCTCCCTCTACACAAATGCGGGAATATTTCTTTTTTCTTACCCCAATGGCGTAACTATCTTGATAGTCCAGACGGGTAGTAAGACGCGGTGTATCAGAAGAAAATAACTCTAAACCAAATCGAATAAGATGATAGTTATGTTTCCACCTATTAAACTGCTTGTTAATTTTTTTTTTCTAGGTGGTCAGTTTACAAGCTTACAACAAACGCCACATAATCACCAAGGAGCGCTCAAACCTTGTTAAAATAACCGAGTTTTTTATTACGTTCTTTTACTGATTCCCACTCCCGAACTCTGCTGGACACTACTATTGTTAAATAACAGTATGAAAAGAATAATACACATACACAAAAGGTGCCGCGGCTCGTTCTAATTAAACTCCTGTCAGTGTCTTGAAAAAATCAAATTAAATGTTACAGTTTTTCCTTATTCATTGCTACGTGTACAATTACCAAATTTCAATACAAGTAGGGGCTATCGTGTTCCAAGTAACGCTAGGAAATCTAGCACGCTTTATATACTTAAAAGAGGAGGGAATGAGGGGACACCGCCCAAAATTGTAGGGCTCCCAATTCCAATTCTAAATAAAAAAAATAATCCCTTACCAACACACTAAAGTCTCCCTTTTTTCTATTCTTCTGCTATGGTCAGTGTGGATATGAATAGGGAGGTTTTACATATAAAAAAAAGGGACTATGCGAGGCTTTTCAGTATCCAATCCCCCCCCTCCCTCCACCTTTCTTTTTTCTGTTGTGGATTTAGGTGTGTTTTTTTTAAATACATTTTTCAGCCAATTTTTATATATTTCCAGTTTTGAAAAGAATATTATTAAAGTTTGAATACATATAAAATATCTACTATTTTTGACATTTTGAAGTTTGATTAAATTCTATTGAAAGATATAGAAACAGTTAGATATTTTTACAGTAACGGTTTGAAATCAAGCATTTTAATAAAACACAGTTTTTAAATCCAATAGATGATTTAAATTAAAGATAATGGGATAAAAATAATGTCCTCGTTGTACACTTCGTTTATCTTGAAAGGCAACAATCTTATTTTGACCGATTATATTATGGTCTTATCTTAAAAGCTGCACCATAGCTTAGCCTGTCAAGGTAAGCTTGCAACTGTTCAGGGTAGATGGAGAGGGTTCAGAAAGAATAATCCCGAAGAAAAAATCTGGATTAGTTGACTTTTTCTTATGAATATAGTACGGTACAGAGCGTGTCACGTTATAGGTGGTAAAACGCGGTGCTAAAACTATTGTAGAGATTTTTAATTTTTTTTTTAAATTACTTTTAAATTACGTTTGAAGAAATGTTAAGAAAATACTTTTTAATATCATTATTTACCTTAAAAAACATTAATTGCCAACTAGCTTTACTTAAATCCCACGCCCACGGATAAAAAGATATCAGTTTTGACTTGTGGTGTTACGGTAGTGGGGAGGTCAAGGTTTGAATCCCAACCGAGTGGGAGTACAAGATTTTTTCTTGAATAATTCCCATTCCCCCACCACACATATGCGGGTACATTTCCTATAAAATTCAACCTTCCTCCTTCTTACCCCTTACGGGTAGTGGAGGACTAAGGACAGGATGTCTAATCAGTTCGTCATGTGTGGACATTGTTGCAAGAAGTGGGATCTGCTTCAGTGGAAGGGAAAACTTTCAAGATGAAGAAGTTTCAGTATTGATTGCTACAGTCCAATTTTGATAGGAAGATTTCTTTTTACTTTGCTGTAACCTTTTTAAAGATAACATCAAACTCACTGGTGTGAGCCCACAAAGTAGTTCAACCGAACGAGCGACCGCCTCTGTTGGTGATGGTAGTGCCTATATTAGCGAAAAAAAAGTGTCATGTGGCCAGCGGAATACAACTCTTCATCCGTTGATCTCAGTTTCCTAAACCGTAGCTGCTACATCTTTATTCAAGTAGCTTCTCATTAGTCCACATGAAGCTGAGTTTGACCCCCGTTCTAGACTCATTGCGTCATAGATACATTTCGGAGGAAACAGGGATCGAGCCAGGGACTTCTGGATCGCTAGCCAGGAACTCTGATTACCAAACCATAGACGAGGTCAGAGATAGTGTCAAAACTCACAAGATTATACTAGTAATTATATAAAATGTTATCAATGTTTACCAAGAAAAAAGTTACGAAGCATTTACTAAAATAAAACATACCAAAACTACCAAAAATATTACCTACCAAAATCCTACTTTAGTTGATATCTTAATATACTAAATAAAACACGGCTTAAGGACAGTTTGTAAGCTTTTATATTTATTTAAACACATTTTCAAAAACTACTCTGGGGACGGGAATTGAACTAGGAACTCTTATGTTAGTGTATAACAAAATTGGCCAGGAAATGAAAACTCTTATACCGGAATATAAAACATAGCGCTAGCCGTTTGATCAAAATCACAAAAGTTTCTCTTTAAACCAAGAAAACATTAGATTACCGTTATAGAGCTTGTGGTTAGTGTAATTGTCAGTGGAATTACATTCATAACAGAATCGACACTACAGCATGTTAACCGTTTCATGAAATCTAAACAAAAGGACAACACATGCCAACAGTCTTTTATTTATTTTTTGACATCGTGTTTTACTTTAAATCCATCCAAGCTATCTGCGTGTTTACTCTGAGGAGAGATTGAGGGCCAGTTTCATAGTCAGACTTTGTACATTAAGTCTGACTAAAAAACTGGCCCTATAATATAAGGTGAAATTTGGAATGTAGCTACATACGCATGGAGGGAGTGTGGAAAAACGTTTGGCAAAAAAAAAATTGTAGCACACTGCTGTAATTTGAATCCAGACAATGCCATTACTGGCAGACCGGAACAGATTAGTTTCACTTGCCCATCGATAGAAATTCCTCTTTAAGGGGCTTTGTTATGTTGTTACTGGAGGAACAGGGAAGGAGGATTGAGACCTTAAGCGCTCATAAGAGCAATAGGCTTTTTTAATTTAATCTGTAGTTTTTTATGATGAAAAAAACTCATTGCACTCAGCCAAGATTCAAACCTCCACCTCCTGGTAGTCCGCAATCAAGTATACTGTGCATATTCAAACTTTTACACTGAAAAAGGCTCCAAAATTGTCAAGGCTCACCATTAGTTTTTTAAGGAGAGATTTTTTCATTAAAAAAACTAAGTATTAAGATTATATTCAAAAGTACAATAGCTACCCGCCTAGGTGGCATAGTTAGCTAACGCACTAGTTTCATGTTGAGCTAGGCTGCCGAGGACGGGGAGATTGAGGTTCGAATCTCAGTCGGGTGAACTGGGGGTGGCTTTGCCTAAATTTATTTCCACTCTCCCTCCACGCAAATGCGAATTCCCTTCCTCTAAATTAAACCTTCACTATTCCTAGCCCAGTAGCGTAATTAGTACTTAAGCGTATAACCTGAACGGGTAGTAAGACGTGGAGCTAAATAAAAGATAATAATCCAATGGTTAGAACTCCAATACAGGATGTTTCACTCGCTTTAGGCTACTGAGTGCTTCTCATACACCAATTACGTTCATTAATTTGAAAGTTATAAGGGAATCTCAGCGCATAGAGCGAATGAAACACCCTGTATATTTATGTTGTTTTTAACAATAGTGTTTATCATCGATTCACAAATAATTATTTCTCGCTTATTTTTTAACTTTCCCCAAACTCTCGTGGAACACCTGCTGACCCTTCGTGGCACACCGGTTTAAAAACGCTGCCTTAGACTGTATGACCATATGTACGTGTTCCAAATGTATTCATAATATGTCTCCCCGTTTAATTATTAGTTAATTTTTTCCTTCTCACAGCCATTCTTGCCTTATTTTCCTGTATTTTTATATTATTTTTTTAGCACCACGTCTAACTTACTACCCATTATGTACTATTGTTTTTTATCTTGGCTGCCTTAGACTGTATGACCATATGTACGTGTTCCAAATGTATTCATAATATGTCTCCCCGTTTAATTATTAGTTCATTTTTTCCTTCTCACAGCCATTCTTGCCTTATTTTCCTGTATTTTTATATTATTTTTTTAGCACCACGTCTAACTTACTACCCATTATGTACTATTGTTTTTTATCTTGGCTTCTTTAGACTGTATGACCATATGTACGTGTTCCAAATGTATTCATAATATGTCTCCCCGTTTAATTATTAGTTCATTTTTTCCTTCTCACAGCCATTCTTGCCTTATTTTCCTGTATTTTTATATTATTTTTTTAGCACCACGTCTAACTTACTACCCATTATGTACTATTGTTTTTTATCTTGGCTTCTTTAGACTGTATGACCATATGTACGTGTTCCAAATGTATTCATAATATGTCTCCCCGTTTAATTATTAGTTCATTTTTTCCTTCTCACAGCCATTCTTGCCTTATTTTCCTGTATTTTTATATTATTTTTTTAGCACCACGTCTAACTTACTACCCATTATGTACTATTGTTTTTTATCTTGGCTTCTTCGGGTCATTCAGGTTAGACGTGTATATAACAATTACACTAATGTGGCTTCTTCGGGTCATTCAGGTTAGACGTGTATATAACAATTACACTAATGTGGCTTCTTCGGGTCATTCAGGTTAGACGTGTATATAACAATTACACTAATGTGGCTTCTTCGGGTCATTCAGGTTAGACGTGTATATAACAATTACACTAATGTGGCTTCTTCGGGTCATTCAGGTTAGACGTGTATATAACAATTACACTAATTTGGCTTCTTCGGGTCATTCAGGTTAGACGTGTATATAACAATTACACTAATGTGTTAGGAATGAAGAAGAGTTTTACAGGAAGTGCACCTAAATTTGCATTGAGAGAAAGTGAAACAATTTAAGAAACACCATTCTCGGTACACCCGACCGGGATTAGAACCAAGGCCTTCAAGTCATAAATAGTCCAGTCTATTGTGAGAGTGACACCTTGGAACATTGGAGCACCAAATAAGATTAACTATTTCGTTAGTTTTCACGTGCATTTATGACATTAATGATGCCTTTGTTTCTAGCCTTTAAACCCAAATAATAATACTAACAAGACTTAATAAAATTAGACAACTTTAACATTGTTTGTAGTTAAATTTGAAAAAAAAAAAACTTTATTTATAAGACTAAGATATTTGAAAGCATTCATAACTCTCGCGATCTATGACTAGTCTCCTTACCCATGTAAATTACGTTTAATTTTTACAATAGCGCGTTTATATTTGGTTTTTAAATCTCACTTTGGTAATCGCATCGTTTCTCACTGGCATTTTAGGGAAAAATGATTGCCATTATTTATTCTTTAATCCTTTTTGACGATACCAGATAATCAACCTTCTCCTCGCTCACTTTCTTTGACAACTTTCTTATTGCTTACTTGCTTTGTAGCGTCAAATATGACTATTAATTTATTATTTAGTATCCGCATTACGGCTGTTCTTTTTGTTACTCACTACATTTTTAGCACCCGATTTTACCGTTTCTTCATTACTTACAATAAAATGACAAAGCTGGACACTATAATTTATTTTGTAATGTCCACGCTGACGAACTTTTTTTTCCTGCTAGTTTACTTTGCAACGCCAAATATATAGCCACTATACCATCATGTTTTTTTGGTGCCCTTATGATGACCACTTTCTGGTTTTTCCCTCCTTTTGTGACGTTCACTAAGGCAGAAGTTCTTAGAACCAGCTCACTCGGTAGACTATAGAGGTAAGTAGCGCTACATACTTGGACAACAAGACTCCAAGAGTTCAGGCTATACAACCTGACACATTGCAAGCGGGGCCCCTCACCCCAGACAAACTGTTACTGGTCCGACATATGGCATGGTGGTTACTACAACTTGCGTCTTTATCTGGCGGATCCTTTATATTATTATTAATATTATTACTCTAGTGTTGTTTTTTTTCAAATAAGAAAACGTTATTTACCCTTCTCCCTTCCTTCTGGTTTCAAGCTCCATCGTTAGACTGTTCGTCTACCTAAGAAGAAGGTACATTCCAATGGTCTAATCGTAATTTGTCATCAATCTTACGAATGGTTTTCTGTAGCTCTCCATTTCTACCTATCATAAGAAAAGTTTGTTACATCTTTACGATATTTCTTGCCAACACATTCCTCTAATTCATTTATCCCAACCTTGGTCTTCTTCTTGAATTTTTTCCCTCAATATATCCTTGTATAGTTATTGAAAAACATTATAAAATAGTAGTAAGGAACCGATTATTATTATTTATGAAGATAGAATTCAAAGTTGTAAAAATGGAAAAAAAATTGAAGTTATAATAATAGATGGAGACTGATGATTATTTTTATAAAATTTTCTCATCAGTCTCCATCTATTATTATAACTTCAATTTTTTCCATTTTTACAACTTTGAATTCTATCTTCATCAATAATACTTGTAAAGTTAGCTTCGTCAAGCTATCATACCTGAGTATGTGGTCGATCATATTAACCCTTCGCTTTCATTAGCATTTCCAAAAATTCCTCTCTTCGTTTTTCTTTCTTAGTAGGCCTACATCTTCGTTGGCTACTCCATCTAACATTCTCCTGTAGCAGCACATTTCTAACCCCTAAAGAGCAGGTCAAGATGTGAACCCATTACTACCCGTCAACAAAAAATGATACTTTACAAGATTGACTGAAGTCTGTGTCCACGTGTGTAGCTTTGTTCCCCTTACTTATGAAGCATGTCATCATACACTACTGTAGTTCTTTTTAGTTAATTTTTAAGGCCTGTTATTGTATTACTAGGGAATTAGCTTAAGCTAAGGGTTACTAGACCTTTGGATTGCACGTCTTATACTGAACACCTATACCACCTGATTTAATATAAATGTGTAGGTTAAGAAGATTATTCACCAAAATAAAGTATTGGACGCACAATAAAAATTCGATCTTAATTTTTTTTTAAAGAACCTTAAGATTATTTACTAAATTAAATTATTCTATTTTACTTTTTAATAAAGCTTTTTTATCTAATAATTTAAATAGTCCTTTCCTGTACTGGTAGTCACGGATAAAGGCGTAAGTATAGTCTTAACTGGTTTACCGGGCTTAGGGTTCAAATCTCAACAAGGTATAATGAAGAGGATTTATCATAAATAGTTTTTCACTTTCTATCCTTGTAAATAGGGATATAATTTCTATAAAGTTCTACGTTACCATAGCCAAATAGTATACATTATTTGGAGAGCTCGGAGGAGTAATAAGACGAGGGCAGGTAGTATTCATAGGAATATCAAGTAAAGCCATTTTGCTTGTATGAAGTTCAAGATCCTTACCAAGAAAACACACAATGTGTATTTTGCACCGCGTCATACTACCTGTTCAGATTAGATGTATAAGTATGGTGTATTATTATTATTAGCACCGCGTCTTGCTACCCGTTTGGGTTATACTCACTTACGCTAATGTGCAATGGTAGGGTGATTGTGAGATGAAATGGAGGACCTACAGTTTAACGTGGAATCCGAACCACGGTGGAGGCCTGGCATTCCTCACATTCACAAGTTGTGATTAATACACATCTTGTCAGAGGTGAAGGAAGGGTTTGGCAATCAG
>CABFWB010000123.1:237956-278180 GCA_902151455.1 Timema bartmani | reverse complement strand
ACCTATTTAGTACTCATGTGGCTGTAGGTCAGTCGAAGTAATTTATTTAGCGAAATCATTACTAAAAAGAATAAAATCTAAAAATAATATTTTTTTAGCTTACATCAACCATTATTGTGAATTCAATTCATAATAGTGAATGGATGTATTTACTCTATTATCTTTACCCGCACAAATGTAGCAAAGATCTTGACGAGGAAATTAGATAATTTAAAAACGGGGGTGACTGTCATCCTGGAAGATTATCTTATGTACAGTATGTTCATTTCAATAGTGCACGAGTGGGTTAAGACCACCTTTTGAAAAGAAACAACCATAAAGGAGGATGTCCCTAGCTTCTTTATTATGAAATTATGGAAATGATTTTAGTGCCTACGTGCATAACTAGCTTAAGTACATCATTGTAGGAAGAAGAGTACCATGGGTAAGGTATAGTAAATAAATTCTTCGAGAACTTGTCTCCAAAATGGGGGTCCACACTAACTCTTAAGAGACCCTCTTACCCCACGGATTAACGCGTAACTGAGATAATATAGCTCAAAACAGATGTCGCATCCTAATTTGGTTTTCTTTATTCCTCATAATAAACCTTGTAAATAAGACTAACTAAACCATTTAGAATACTTTTAAATATATAAAATTAATCATCATAATTTTAAAGTAAAAAACCAACTGTTTTAAGGTTTTAAATTTTGCTGTTGATGATGAATAATGCAGAAATACAGCACTTCTACATGTTATCAGGCTCGAACGTAATCTGGAGTTTAATATCACGGTTAATTATCCTTGAGATGGGCTCTTAAGTCATCCATTTTAATCACAGACAGGTCTAACTAGGCTTTTCTTCAAGTCACTATTTGAAAAGACAAAATTGCGGGGAAAATATTAACAAACAGTATTATTTATTTTATTAGTTTCCTACTCACTTAATAAATGTATTAATTTTAAGTGATTACATTTATGTGAGAAAAGTGTATACAAAACAAGTACCACAAAAATTAAACTTTTATGATCTAATATAGAAAAGTTATACTAAAGGTTTGTACTGGAAATATGCATGTAAATGGCGGGGTGGTACTCATCGACGTATTGCTTGATTTTAGTTAGGGCTGCTGATTGGGATTTAATCACGACAGTATCAGGCCTGCCAGTGAGGGTAGCTACATATTTAGTAGATATATATATATATCTTATATAACAGCTTTATTTATATATATATATATAAATAAAGCTGTTATGGGTTTGCGACCGCCAACTTTAGCTAAAACGTCAAAATCAGCTCAAACCCTATGAACCAGTTCGACGCTTCTGCCATTCGCGATCTTAGTGGGGCAGCAACCGAAGGGCAAAGTTCAACATCCTCGATTATAACCCTCCCCCGTACCTCCAATCGTTGGTCTTGGGCTTTTGTTTTAAATTGTTAAATTGAACATAATCGTTATTTATAGTTTAGTAAAATATTGTAGGTGGTTTAAATGAATTGCACAGTTATTGGTGTTAGTAGTGTCTGAGGGAAACGTCACACGTGGAGATAAGCAACCTTAGTGCATCTGACTTATATTCGCACATTTAATTTCTCGTCATCAGCAATTCAGTCGATGTCAAGCCTGATTCCTTAGGCCACAGGACCATCAGTGCGGGGTCCCGTTTTTACTGTAAAATTAATATAGAACGTAAATCGTTTTACCACTAAACTCAAAATATAGCTTTCTTTCCCCCCCTCGGACAAAAGATGCAACGGGGTCTTCCTACTCCATTCTAAGTTATCCTCAGAAAGTATTTGAATGCACCTTCAACATAGGGGGATATTTTCCTCAAGGCCTGGTGTAGCGAATGGAAAACTATATCTGTATTTTGAATGAAGACCCTTCTCCTTTGTGCACAGGGCAGCAAGCCATGCATAATTTGAAATGGTTACGTTTGTATGTTGCATGAATTACTTCAGCTATAATGGTCGACTGGTTTTTTATTCTATGTGCGCCTTCTTCTGTATCGTAGGTTTTAATGAAGGGTATATCTACTTTTTTTTTATTGTAAGTAAAGGACGTGGATTTATGGTAAGCGTGCCCTATAAAGTCAGTAGCTATACTGAATCTCTCAATTTTATAAAATTAAAACTAGGAGATACATGATCAAAAGTAACCAGTTTTATTTTTGGGGGAAGAGAAGATTTTAAATTGTTGGACTGCGTTTAAAAGCAAATAGTAGCCAGCAAAAACTTAAACAAAATTATCGTGAGAAAACCGGACTCTGGATACATATTCTTTTTAAAGTATGTAAGCATTCGTTTGGAGAGAGAATGGAAAATTCGGTTTTGTGGAAAAAACTTACCAATTCTCGGGTTCGTGTACTTGAAATTATTCATACTGACCACGCTCCATAGCATGTCAATTTTAATTTGCTGAATTAAAGTTTGCAGGCTATCTTAACCAACAGGTCACATAGCAATTAGTCATAATGTCAACTTTGAATATTTTAAACTCCCAAAACAATCCCAAATTATCTTAACATTTTCTGTTGTGACCTTTAAAATAATGAATTTATAATATCTTTAAGGCAGGTTAAATTTATTATTCTAGATATTTAGTTTGATCACGAGACTATACAAACTTTCTCGTAAAGCATCACTGAAAATAAACCACTTTCACCTTTTCATACATGTTTAACGTTATAAAAGGTAAGGAATATATGTGATGCCCTTCACGTCCATTTTGGCGTAAACTATATTTTGATATAACAAACCACCAAAGTCCTGGTTTCCTAGAAACTGTTAGCGGCCGCGACTGATCGTTAATACCTCTCGCTGCTACCGGCAATCGTGGTCCGGTGTTTTCTTAAGCCGCGTCTCCACTGAGTCGACATTGTCGATCAATAAGTTTAGTCAACACAGCAACAAGCGGATTGGCTACCCTCTTCCCCAATGAATCTACAAAAAATCCAGTCGAAAGCAAAATGTTTTACGAGGATGACGTATTTATTGCTCATGCCTCGATCAATATTATTGCGCAGAAAAAACAAATCAAAATTACAGCTTAAAAGAAGATTTTGGGTACGACCCAGTCTCAAAGTATAAGTAGATACACTGGTAGGGATTTGATAGAAGATCTAAAACAGGATGATGTCTTTTTTTTTTTTTAACTTTAATACAGATGCAACAAATGCTTCAGAAATGTCTTTCAAATGTCCGAAAGTGAGTTAAAAAATGTATTCCAAATAATTGGACCAAAGATACGTAAGTAGGACACTAACTTCAGACTTCAGACAAGCCATTCCCATTAGGGAGCGTCTTGATTTGACCCTACGATACTTAATGTGTGTGGGATCGAAAAAGCTCAGTAGAAGCAAGCACCTTTTGGCTATCTTACTTCATTTTATATAATAATAATAAACAAATTACCCTAACCTAAGATGGTTGAATGTCAACTGAGACATGAAACACGTCCCCACTACAAGAATCAACTCAGCTTCCTTTGATATTTACCGACACTAGATCGGAAATCAATCGACACGTCGAGCGACATGTTTTGTCGATTGACAAAGTTTATTGCAGTGTCCCCACTGACTTGACATTGTCAACGTTGACTCACTGTAGACGCGACTATAGACACGACTCATCTCCGCTCTTCACAGTCAGTCAGGTAGCCAGAGCCATGTCAAAAACACTAAGGATAGATAGCTATTCTTCTTGAAGAGGAAGAAGATGAAGAAGAGCTATTAATCCATTTTTAAGCTCCGAGAGATGTCATGATTAATTTATCTACAGTCCTGATAGAAGAGGGCTATTTTAAATTGTTGATAAGAAATCATCTTTTTAAAAATGACAAATTTTGACAATTTTTTCAACTAAGCACTAAATAAAGAACAATTTGATTTGTTTTGATAAGATTAACCAGGTTTCAACTAAACCAGCACACATGCACAACTTGTTACGAATTAAAAGCAGTTGTAGAGCAGTTACCTCGTCTTCAATTCTAAAACTATTGTTCCTATTGATCCCCTCGATTAAATAACGAAAAATTAAAAGCTGCCTTTGAGTCAAACCGCCCCCAAGCAACGCGTTTTAGGGCGGTATGCAAGAACGTTAGTGACTGCTTAGTGGACCGATAGTGTGGTCCCTAACACACTATTGCTCAACCTTTCAACCTATGATGACGCAAGCAAACCCACGATAGTGTCAACAAAGCATCAACTTAGTCAAGCTCTTGCATATGGTCCCTAGACTTTAAAGAAAGCCGCCTGCGCCTCAAACCACCATATTTTGGCGTGAGTACATACAGTAGGACCTCCATACATCTAACTTCCTTAAATCGAAATTATATATGTACCGAAGTTTTGTTGAATCCCCGTGACATCACATAGACTGTTTCCAGATATTGAAAAAAATTCTATATATAGAATTTTTTTAAAGATAAATCGAGATTTTCCTCTCGTAATGACGACGGTGTAAGAAAAATAAGCGAGAAAAATAAAAATGAAGATGTTGCAAGAGAAAGAAGGAAATGTTTGCTCAAGGTCAATGTGACCCCGACGGTTTGACTAGCAGGGTGGTATTGTCTCCACACTCCTCTCAACCCTTTCCAGAAATGGCCACGCTTAACACAATACGTTGTGGTCTTCCAATTCGGCAAAAATGTTCCTGACGATGTATTTCACGGACTTAATAAGTGTGAACCCTTTTATGATGAATCCTCATCGAAACTTACTGTACAGCAAAACATTAGAAAGGTTTTCACACAAATGTAAGTCCATTTGAACACTAGAACCTACATGTTTTTTAAGGTATGTTCAACACATTCTTTTCTTGTTTGTTCTTAGTTATATTTATAAACATAAACTTTACTAATGTGATTCATATTCAATTATAATGAGTGCATTTATTAGAAAATAAGAAAATATTTCTAAATACAATAGACTACACAATATCATGTATAAAAAAATATCGTTTCTAAACATCTAAGCTTTTATGTATCGATTTTGTTGGTGGAAACATCGACTTGGATATATGGAGGTCCGACTGTAATTAGAGGAAGTACAGGAACAACTACCAGAATGGAGTGAGGAAGCGACAGAGTGTGGAATGAAATTTAGCTTGACAAAGTGTGAAGTGATGGTAATGACAAGGAAGAGGATAAAGCCTAGTGAACCAATAAAGTTGTATGGAGTAGAGCAGAGAAAAGTACAGAACGTAAACTAGCTTGAAAGCGTGATTGAGGCGAAAGTTGAAAGTAGAGAGGATGTAATGAGAAGATGACAGCAGGGAGAGTTGTTTTATAGGTGTGTAAGAGACCTGCTATGGATGAATAGAAGAAGTGCCCTTGAAGTGTAAGGAAGTGTTGTACAGGGCGTACTTTGTAACCATTGTCACATTTGCAGCAGAAATATGGACAATGAATGCAAGAAAGACTAGGAAAGTGGAGGCCATGGGAATGAAGTTTGTGAGGAGCATGTCAGCTATCACGAGGAGAAACAAGATCAGGAATTAATTTATCCGGAAAAGAGTGGGGTACAGGAAGTAGAGGAAGCAAGACTGATACATGTAATTAGGATGGAATAAGAGAAGATTCCAAAGAAAATGGTTGGCAATGAATAATGTAGGATAAAGACTGCAAGGGAGGCTAAGAAAGAGATGGGAGGAGCAGATATCAGAAAGTGTTCAAGTCAAAGGAGAAGAATGGAAGAAATTAAAGCAGGAAGAGTGGTGGAAGGCTAGAGGAGGATGGAGGCATTTTACTAAACTGGCCCGGCCACAGGCTGTAAACAGTTGATGTTGATGAGGAGGAGGAGGAGAAGGATATAATTAGCTCTGAATGGTGCAGCGTGGCCGCAACTTGACCGGTCCAAGGAGGAGTCCCGACGGTCGAAAGCTACGATCGAAGTATAACAGCACGGTTGAGCAGTCGTTAGGAAATAACCTCTACTTAAAACTGGAAGAATTAGTGGATCACCGGTCGGGGCAGCCAACAGTTCCCTGGAAAACGCAGAAGGGGTAAGACACGTTGCTAAACAATATATATATATATATATATTAATAAACACGAGGCCACATATTCGACTTGACCAGGACCAATATATATATATATTGGTCCTGGTCATATGTGGCCTCGTGTTTATTAAATTGAAGAAGAACCAGAATATTCAGTCAAATACAGTCAATCTTCCCCTAGACAAACGCCTGCACATGTGGACATGAGGAAAAAAGCGCTAGTCTCATCTGGTTTGCCCTTGACATCAAGGCTAGAATCCCGACTGGACGTACCAAGATTGGTTTTCCTAAGTAATTTCTCACTCTCATTCACCACAAGTATGGGTACATTTCCTTTGACTGTGATCTTCATCTTAACCACATTAGTGTAACTAAACATTAACACCCCAGACGGCTAAGAAGAGGCAGTGCGCGTAAATCCCAACTTTCTTACGAATGCATATATACGATCATACGTCAAGCCAAGTGATCTGCAGCTGTCACTTTTAATAAAGGCTATCAATATTTATAATATAAAACTAACACTACAATGTTATCAATGTTGACTGCAAAAAATATATTTGTATTTTCTAAAAGGTGCTCCAAATGTCTATTTGTAAAAACAAAACAAAAGCTATAATTGTCCGGGCTGGCAGGAGGCATGTGATGTCAATTCTGACAGTTGCAATATAGCTTTAATATAGCTCTCATTATGTCTTACTACCCATCCAGGCTATCCTTACATCTTTGCTGAGGGGGAATGGATGAGGATGGTAGATTTAGGAGTAAAATGTAACCGCATATATTAGGAGAGCTAGTAGGAAACAATTTAGTTAAAAATACTCTCAGTGCATTCATCCGTAAATCTAACCCTGACCTCAATGCTGCCTGTAATCCAGACCAGATTAGCTCTAAGTTTAAACCACGTTCCTACCGATGCGGGTTATTTTTTTTATCGGTTGCTGTCATATTTTACAGGTACTAGTTAGTTGTGTCAATAGATTTAAAAGAAAATAGTTTGTTCACGGAAAGGATCAATAAGGTTGAGACGGCGTTTACACCTAGTGCTTATGACGTACACGTGGCATGAAGACGCCAATAGATCAGTGGCGGTGGCGGGGCGCTATTCAACTGTTCACAACTCGCGGCCAATCTCGATCAACCGTGCAACGACAGGCATTATTTTGTTCCTCTCTCTGTGAGAGAGTGAGGATTGTAGGGGAAAGGGAGAGGGTAGAAATGTTGTCCTCAACCTATGGAGATGAATGTAATGCTTTGCAAGAATAGTGTTCTTCATTGATGATAGATGGCAACCTTTTATTTATTTTTTTCACTAAGATCTACTTGTCACATATAAATCATATTAAATCGCCGTAGCAAGTTATCCCTTACGTTTTTTAGTACTACTGTTAGACTATCATCCTTTTCAATGGGTGTGCTTTGCTACCTTTCTCCTTCGTCATTCTACTCTTTTTTTTTACAAACTATTTCTTTTCTTATTTCTTTTAGTATATTTTTTATGCAGTAAAATAAATTTTCCTGACTTTTTATAAAATACAATGGCCATGTAAAAAAATTGTAATCATCAAAAGAGAATTTTCAAGACTTTGGTTATATTCTTTGGGGCGCTATTCAACTGTTCACAACTCGCGGCCAATCTCGATCAACCGTGCAACGACAGGCATTATTTTGTTCCTCTCTCTGTGAGAGAGTGAGGATTGTAGGGGAAAGGGAGAGGGTAGAAATGTTGTCCTCAACCTATGGAGATGAATGTAATGCTTTGCAAGAATAGTGTTCTTCATTGATGATAGATGGCAACCTTTTATTTATTTTTTTCACTAAGATCTACTTGTCACATATAAATCATATTAAATCGCCGTAGCAAGTTATCCCTTACGTTTTTTAGTACTACTGTTAGACTATCATCCTTTTCAATGGGTGTGCTTTGCTACCTTTCTCCTTCGTCATTCTACTCTTTTTTTTTACAAACTATTTCTTTTCTTATTTCTTTTAGTATATTTTTTATGCAGTAAAATAAATTTTCCTGACTTTTTATAAAATACAATGGCCATGTAAAAAAATTGTAATCATCAAAAGAGAATTTTCAAGACTTTGGTTATATTCTTTTTTTTTTTTAAACATGGCAGTGTGTGAACAAATATACATTTTTCATATTATTTGTTTTAGTAGGCATTAATTAAGATTATACACCAAATGGCTTTTTTCATTTTCCCATGAAAATGAGTTTTAGGGTTTCTTACAGAAGCAAAAATTTCTATATCTCCGCAACTATTTGAGATACTAAATAACGTATTGTAGATTTTTAGTACTATTAAAAAAAATTATTTGAAATATATTTTTATAAAACCTATAGTTTCGGAGATACTAGAAAAAATATACTAATACAATTTTGTGAGCTCTAGTTGTGAAGAGATACTACTTAAGTTTTAACGCAATAACTCTCCAATGCCATAAAGTAAACAAATAAGTGAGTCTTTCAAGAAGTTGATGTTGTTTTTCCTTTAACCTCTTAGGGGAAATGTTTGTACAGCATAGGGGCGAATCCAGTATTTTCGTGAGGGCGAGGAGGGGATGACGTGGGTTCTCCCATCGGGATTGGGAATACCTCAAGAAATTTTGACATAAAAATACTTTAAAATTTAAGAGTAAGCCTTTAAGTAATTTTTCAGTGTAACGCTAAACTTGAGAATAATCCTCTAATGAAGGGTATAACTTGAAATTTTAGATTAATATTGGAATTTATTATAAGCACATAATAAGAATATCAAAAAATAGTTATCTTTAAGAGGTAGATAAGTTTAAATATTATAAAAATTACTATATAAATAGTTTTTTAGCTACTCAACCAATGAGACAAATTAGATGGAATTATTCAGATTTCGAACAATCGAACTTTAACTCCACTCTAGAGTATAGCGAGTTAGTTCTCATTCTAAATATAAATTTTACCACTAAGCCATACTAACGCGTTATGTGTGTGTTATTATTTAAAGATTTTGTTTAAAGCACGTTATTTAAAAATAAATTATTTTTAAAGATATTTATTTATTATTAATAATTGAAATAGTAATAATAAAAATGAAAAAATAAATTTAAACCTAAACAAGAGTTGTGCAACAAGCTGAGAGGCACGCAACTTAAATTTGGGTAGTTTCATTAATGTCTATTTTCATCACTTCAATACTTAATGTGATTGTCTTAAGTATTCATAATAATTACCTTATATTAATCATTTAATAATATTACCAATTACAGTTTAAAAAATAAAATCAGGCTATTGAGATAGTATTACGTGACAATAAAACTAGTAGTGACTTTGACATTGATTTAATTGGTTTAATTTCTTGAAGGGGGCATGCGCCCCCCATCCCCCCTTCTTGGATCTTCCCCTGGTACAGCAATGATTTATCTCTCTCATTTTAGACTCAATAGTCAATAATTACCTATTGTATTGGTCAAAATGTATAAAAGAGAAATTTAGTAGCAGTGCAATAACCATAAGATTTGCAATCCCTAATAAAATGCCGAAAATTTTAACCGGATGTAAAAATTTTAATACGAAGTGTTGACCCTTGTGGACCCAATATTGATATTTTTATTGGTCCAAATATACAAATGAAGACGTTAATTTTTAAAAATAAAATTATAAAATTTAAAACAATGAGTCAAAAATGTTTTACGTATGTACGTGCGCAATTTGTTCTCGGGTTTGCTAGTGTATATTATATTAAAAATTTTGAGTAAATATCTCCATTTTTAAACAATAGAGCGAGAAAGTCCGTGTGGAGTTCCGTACCATTTATTTTTAGTATTTACTATCCTTAAATACTATCAGTAAAAAAACGGGACAAATTGTAAAAGATCTTCCCGAGCCAAGTTGCAAATTTTTAAGTGACAGGGAAAGCGACCTTAGCTGATTTCTTTCTAAGAATGTGATGAGGGTTGCAAGAGGCCATCACGGAAGCCATTGTAAAAACAATTGCGATCATACCATCATGCAGATCGGACGTGTCTTACACACTCGCAATCATACCATCATGCAGATTGGACGTGCCTTACACACTAGCGATCATACCATCATACAGATCGGACGTGCCTTACACACTCGCGATCATACCATCATACAAATTGGACGTGCCTTACACACTCGCGCAGTCACTCCAACTCAACTTTTATTATTTAGTAGATGCATACTTTAGTAACCAAAAGTGTGGAATAAACTAATCCTAAATATTATTAATTAGTGATCTTAATGTATGTTATCTTTTATTTGAATCAAATCCAGCCTAATATTTGATAGGGAACTTGAAACTACCTAGCACCCGAACACAATATACCTAAATATTTAAATATTGCGCTGAGATATAAACTGACGCACGTGAATCCAAGGTGATCAGGCCGTATGCTAATCTGGTCAGGATCTGAACCAAGGACGCCGGGAAGGATACGACTGCGTCATGTTTGACAGTTTCAGCTGAAAGTATTCAGCTGGTTCGTAGTTAAATATCTTATAAGTTCATCAAGTAGAATTCTTCTAGTAGGATCTTTTAGAAAAATCCCACTTTTTTTTGTAGTCAACATTGATAATGTTTTACTTAATTATTAGTACCGTAACAGTTTCAGATCACATGACTAGACGTTTACAAATATGAAAATTCTATAGTTAACTTTTAAAACGGCCAAAAAAGTATCTTCTGTCTAAATCAGACTGTACGCTGTAGTTCCAATGCTGGCCATCAGTTACTTAGACCAGTGATTCTCAACCGCTGGGCCACGACACTTTAGTGTTGGTCAATGGGTCGATTTAATTTATCCAAGAAATATATATTTCCAACGCTTACGAAAGTAAAGTTCAAAAAACAAACAAAATAATACAAAAAACCTAGCGAGTATGAAAAATGTTATCGTTTAAACGTCCTTTTTTAATTTTAATATATTAAAATAAAATATTCTGACCCAATTCTCACTTTTGTATTAATTTAATGCTATTGTTTGGAATCATTACTAAAGTTTATTGTAAATGAGCTTGTTTAAAATACAAAAAACACTAAAAATCATAAAACAATATATTTGTTTTCTGCAATGAATAAAAAATTTTAATTTCACAGAATTTTTTTTTATAGTTAATGATTGCCTTTTTAAATTGTTCAAAGTGAGTATTGAACCATTTGTAGCAATTTTGTTTTGTTTCGAGACAATTTTATAATATTTGTTCTAACAAACTTTTGTTCAAAGATGAACATTGTTTGACATCTACTATATAATTTCCGTTGTTATAAAAATAGCTATAATGTATTGATTAATTTTATCTTCAATAAATATGTAAGTATTTTAAAAATAGTAATGAAAAGCATGGAGAGGGTCTCCAAAAAGTTTTATTTTTAGAACAAAAGTTTGTGGTTCATTAGACTACATATGGTTTTCCAATAAAAAATTAAGACTTAAAAATAACTCAACATTTGCTTGAATACTCTTAACCCCTTCATGTGTTCTAACAAGAACTTTAGTATTTGAAATTTTTTGTGACCAAAAAAAAAGTTTCGAATCACTGACTTGAGCAATCAAACAAGAGGGAAGATGATAGTCCTGGAATAAAGATTGTTATATGGACAAAGGTTCTTAACCTCACTTTTAGATGGGCTCTCAAAATAAAAACATTGTAAACAAAAATATTCGGTTGAAACAAAGTTTGATATATAAATCCAACACTCACATCTTCCATGAAATTCCAATTTTTTGAGATCTACTCTTACTAATTGTTAAACCATAAAAGGAAAAATAAGGTATGAGCTAAGAGCCCATTTCACCGTTTACTAACCAGGATCTTAATTTTAGCACCGCGTCTTACTACCCGTTTGGGTTATACGCTTTAGTACCAGATACGATAGTGGTTTTAGGAATGAGGAAGTTTATATTCACAGAAATGTACCCGCATCTGCGTGGAGGTAGTGTGGAAAACCATTTTGGAAACCTACCCTCAGTACAACCGACCAAGATTCGAACCTCAATCTCCCAATCACCAGAAGTCTAGTCTACTGCGTGGGTGATGCCTTAGACCATGCGGCCACCAAAATGTATAGCTGGGAAACTTGATACAAGAATATCCTTGAACCAGAAAATATGTATAAGTGTGGTTTTTCCACATTCATTTTACAACAGGGAACTAGGAATCAGTTTAATAGCTTTAAATTTAAAAATAAATATTATTTATAGATTTTGTTGTAAGTTTATTAAATATAGTAGAACTGTTTCACCGGTCTTAATTCCACTGCATTCTAAAGTAGAATACATGAAACTATACCATTATGGGACGTCTTGTTGGAGTTGTACTGTATTAGCTATTACCTGATTTCGGTAGGAAGCCCTTTCTGGAAGCCTTTTATTTTACCTAAATGATACTATACTGTAGGATTCTAGTACGAAATAAGGCCTTCCAAAACGGGCATTCTTACCTAAATCAGGGTGTACTTTTAAACAACAAACAAATCGTAATCCTTTTAAAACCATACAATAATAATAACAACAGCCTTATTTTAAGTGTTATCCGTGAGATGAGATGAGCTCTTAAAACGTCGAGCTTTAAGATATTATTATTATTTTTATTATTATTATTATTATTATTATTATTATTACTACTAGCACCGCGTCTTACTACCCGTTCGGGTTATACGCACTCACGCTATTGTGTGATGGTAGGGTGATTGTGAGATGAAATGGAGGACCTACAGCTTAACGTGGAATCCGAACCACGGTGGAGGCCTGGCATTCCTCACATTCACAAGTTGTGATTAATACACGTCTTGTCAGAGATGAAGGAAGGGTTTGGCAATTTAAGATATTGAATCTCATCCAAGATATGGATCTTGATAGCTAAAATTAATTTAAAGCCAAGTTATGACAATATCATCAATTTGCCTAGAAATAACCAATAGTTACATATGGAGGTTTTAAAATAAATTGCGTTCAATCATGTACTTTCGGCTGTTGTCCCACTCCGGAAATGCAAAACAGAGAAGCTTCTTGTCGGCTAGGATTTTGATTTTGGATTTTCAGGCTGCAGTTACTAGCCCCTATCCTCATAGTATGATAGTGATAAAAAAAATGAAGAGCTACCAATGAAATAATGAGTAAAAATACCCATATATGATAGGTGCATCTGTGATTCATGAAATTGGGTAAATTTGAATGATGACGCTTGATCTTGGGCTGAGAAGGATTTCTTTTTTCCAGGGATGAGGTGGGTGGGTTATTAAATGTGATTTTGATTTTTGATTTGTGGATGATTGCGTGGTGTGCTTGGGTTTTTTGATTGGGGTAGAATTTTATTTTATTTTTTGAAGGGAATATGATGTGGAAGAATTTTCTTTTTTGGGGGGGAATTTGTTTGCTTTATGTTCAGCCCTATTACCCCGATGACAAAGGTTTTTAATGTGGTGTGCGAGATACGAACGAAGGTCTGTCTGGGTGAAAGAAGGATTCATATTTTCCTGTGATGAGGTAGGTAAGATGTCCTACTGCTGAGGCGATTTATGCCACTTTCAGCTTTGCGCGAGGGTAAAACGGCACGTGAGCATGCGTGAGCAGATTGGAGGAAAATATTAAATGGCCAACTATGTTAAGCAGTCGCTATTAAGCCCTTGGACCCCACTGTCTATCAAAAAATAATTCCCCTGTCTTTTTTTTCTGATATAGTGGTAGCAAGAGAATATGTATGAAGTAATTACATTTGTCTGGTTTCAGCGAGACATCTCAAATAAATGACAAGATAAACGAGACTTCTCTTTACTACTATATTTATAGGAAGAACTTTATTTAAAAGGTATAAAAGTTGATAGATCTACTTTCATGTATTCATGCACCAAGTAATATGATCTGCAGCTATTACTTATGATACATATTATCATTACCTAGAAAATAACAATAATGTTATAGTAAAATAAAATGTTATTGGTGACCGTAAAAATAAAGATTTAGTTTTTTTTTCTTACTACCAAAATCTTACAAGAGTTTATGTTATCTAACCCTACTACCATATCCCACCCACGCCTCCTTATAGCTCTGTGCAGTAGAGTTTCATGATCGCCGATAACTCTACCAAGGATTTTTTATTCGCTCAATGGTATAGTGTCGACACATGTTTAAAGATCTGAATTTAATTTGTTTTTTACAAAATACATACGCCTTTTTTCTTGTTTGAACTCAGCATGAAAAATTTTAACGAGTAATAAAATAATTTCTTTAAAATGTTTCCAACAACTAGACGGTCTACTAATGAGAATGTTATACAAGCGCTCATAAAAAAATAATCTAATTTTGAGATTTTTTATAGTAACTGAAAGTGAGCATGGAAAAGGTGATTCGAAATGAAAATAGCTTTCTTAAAACATAAAATGTTTTAACAATCTTAATGTCAATATTTTCAAAGAAAGTCTTTAAAATGTTGAATTTGCATTATTGATTAATTATGTATAATTAATTAATGATGAGGAAACTTATATAATTTATCAAAGATCTAATAAAAAGTTTAGATTTTTTGGAATTACATGCTAAAAGAAGTGATTATTGAAATTTGTATTTGTAAATAGAGGCCAATAATATTTTCAAAATAACCCGCCTCAGTGGCGTAGTTAGCTAACGCGCTAGTTTCATGTTGAGTTCGACTATCAAGGACGGGGAGATCTAGGTTCGAATCTCGGTCGGGTGAACTGGGATTGGTTTTCCCTAAATGGGTTTTCACTCTCCCTCCACTCAATTGCGGTTTCATTTCCTTTAAATTCAAATTTCCAAATTCCTAACCCATTAGCGTAATTAGTACTTAAGTGTATAACCCGAACGGGTAGTAAGCGGTACTAAATTAAATAAAAAATTATTTTCAAAATTTATATTTTATTTTAGAGAAAAACTAAAGTGGTAAAATTCGTAACAAAAAATTAAAAATATAAACATATTTTTCCTTCGCATCTTACTACCTGTTATGACTGACTATAGGCTTTTAATTACACGATTGGGTTCGGTTTGAGAAATATTTAATTTAGAAGAAATGTATTCATTGAGGGAGAGCTGGAAAAGGAAATCACTGTGTACCTAGCTAGGATTCGAACGTCAACCTCACCGTCACCGTAGAGCTAGACTAGATGAGAAGGGTCCACAAGTGTGGATATACGCTTAAAGTACTACTACGGTGAATAGTTATAGTGGGATTGGCGCTCTACCATTTTTAATGATTTTAGGTCCCAGGTTAAAATCCCGAAAGCGTTGAAAAATTATCATTTGAGAAATAATTAAAGTTTTCCCTTTCAAAGTGATAAATTAACATCTGAAAGACTCCATATTTTCTCTGTTCGAGTTCAAGTTTGTAAATAGTGTTTTGAAAATAATGTTAATAATAGGTATATCTAGTAAATAAAATTATCCTAATTAGTTCTAGTATAAACACAACAACCAAACCAAAACTATCAATAGGCCTTTATATTACTGAGAGGAATCAAACCCCGAACCCACAAATCAATATAAAAACGTGTGATTTTCCGGACAATGGGTGTGAACATTAAATAGCACGTGTGTATATTTTATCTGACAGTCCAAATTTCAAATCTCTGCATAGCAATATTGTAATACTTTAAAATTCAGCTACGAAAATACTCTTTAAATTATAATGTGGGGAGGTTCGGTTGTTTTGTTTTATTAGAATAAAATCACAGAACATTAATTACAATTTACAAACACAAAATATCCAAATATGTCCTCTCAAATACACTGGTTTTTCCAAATATCGCTGATTAACGAAAGCCGTAAGAAAAGTTGACAGTGATACTATAGTATAAAACTATATTATAAAAAGATGCAACTATCTCCGAGGTGAGTGACCTCTGAAAAGCGGTCAGAACTTCTACTCTTCTCACCTGACGCTCATAAAGGACCACCTGCTGCTAGGGAAAGATATCACCAAAATTTATGTACACGCCCATTAACCCCGGGCCTTGTTCTGCAAAAGAGAAAGAGAGAAATAAACGTCCTATCCCCCCCCCCTCCACCTCACTTCACAGCTAGGTGCCTTGTTACAGATAATCTTCAGATGACGAATAAACAACCCTTGAAATTCCGGAATAGCTGTGGCTAGCAGAAAAATTGTATTTGGTCAAAACCAGGTTTGAAATCACCTGTTTGATCAAACCTTGTAATTTGGGTGCAAGTGCCACGAGTCGGTTGGTTAGATAAAGATCTGTCTGGTGTGGTTTTATATTTGTGGAGAGGGGGATTGCCATTGGATTAGCTCTTTTTTTTTAATGATACTTAATAATTGCAACCGTTTTTCCTACTAGCTTTTGATGTTTATAATATTGTTAGACAGAAATTTTACTTTATGCATAGCGCATAGCTAATAGTAAATAGGACATAGTACACAGTGCATAACTCATAAGAAAAATACAATGGTTTATAATTAAACGTAATGTTTTGAGTAATACCTAAATGAATTGTGTTTTATTAATAGAAAATTGAATAAATAACATATTATTTGTATTTGCGCTGTGCACTGTTCATTATTGACCATATATCGTTACGAACCCCATAATTGCAAATAATGTGGTTCAACTTCTTTTGCACTATATACTATGCGCTATTTGCTATTAGCTATACGAACTTTTAATACAAACTAATCTCAGCGTTGGCTCAACACGAGTGTTTCAACATATTGTACAGTAAGTTATACTATTACGGAAGTAATACTAGTATCTTGAGCTGGCTACTAAGTAGAACTATTTGCAGAGGATTTAATGACAATTTTGTAGCAGAAATTTTATATGAATTTAGCCATCAAATAAAAACACAAACAAACATAAATTAGTCAATTGATAATACTGGGACCACGATTAATGTAACTTTCAGTAAACGTCCCCGTAAATAAAATAAACATAATGTATGGTCAAGATGTACTTTTTATAAAGTTAACTTGACGTAATCTCAAGCAAAGCATAGCCGATGAAAAAAACAAAATGTGTACAAAGATGGATCTCAAACTTTTTAAACTATTAAGCTTTGAGTATTTATTATTTAATTTATTGAAGGTATAACATAAAATATAAGAAGAGGTCACGATGCTCTGGTGTTGGCGAAATATGAAATATCTCGAAGAAGGTATCTTTATCTTCCCACCATAAACAAACAAATGAGGTACGAAACTACCATGTTAATATTGTCTGCATCATGATTGGCTCACAGGAACACGTAGTAGCCCTCACCTGACGTTCAAGTAAAGTGAAAGTTCTCCCCTGGACAACTCTTACGTTAAGTTAACGTCACGTCACCAGTAGATTTTAAGTATTGTGATAGATTCCTTCTAAGAACACGAAGATAACCTATACGTTATGTTAAGGTGGACACACTCCCGGCATCATCCAAGGAATATGTCTACTTTATTTGCCTTGACAACGTCTCACCTTTTCTTCAAAAACTAGTTAAAACAAACGCGTGGAAGAAATGAACAGACGACTGTTACGTATACATTCTAACTTCTTTGTAAATACGTGATTAGGAAACTTTTACTCTCATTTAAATATCTCCCTGAAATTACCTTGTTACTTCTAGACCACACACAATACATTCACTTCCTCTATGGTGGACGGGACCAACATCTTTGTCTTGGGGTGTCATTCGAGTCATTGCACCTGCTCTTGACTTATTACTACTGATTCGTGCATGTTTGCCATTTATTGTGGATCAAACGTGAACATAGACAAATGGAGCGGTGGAATGATGTTCAAGTTTTGCATGTGAGGCCAACAGTGAATGCTTGTTGTCAGCTGCTTAGACGCCAGGCATTAAGTGGTTCATATGCTCAGTTGTTAGCTTGTTTGAATTAATTAGTCAAACATACTTATCTAGGCATATATATATATTTTTTAAATAATTTAAAAAATGAACATTGTAATAGTCTATTTATAATATATAATATATAATATTTTTAATTGATTGCAATAAATATAGTTTAAAATTGAGTCAACGCACAAACAAATTACAGCTGTTGTTATCGATACAGTTACACCCCCCCCTTACCCCCCCAGATACTAAATATATTAGCATTTCCGTTATATTTACCACGATTCGACCATGTGAGGCCATGATCGTTATTCTATCAACGAAAAAGTATGAATTTTTGCCCTTAGTCCACTAATTGCAAAATGTATTTACGTCTGCCTACTACACAGCTACAATGAGCTATATATCCCTTATTGAATCCAGGGGTGCAAACCAACAATTCTCTTGGGTGAGATGACATCGGAAGAGTTTGTTGAAGGTTGCAGGAAATATCAGTCCAGTTAGCTGTCGATTTAATTCTCTATTTGGAAGTGGCCTCTCTTAGTGAGCTGGGCTATACGCACCAGACACTTACTTTCAACTGACTGGTACTTGATATTCGACCTGACCAAATTCTCACTGAGGCTCGGTCATAGACTGAGGTCCAACGCTACCTTCATCCAACCCACAGTTTAGTCCGACAAGAGAAATGGAAGCTACGTGACATAAATTGCATTGGTACTTTGAACACCTACTGGTTAGCAGGCCATAGATCACTAAGCATGCGTCAACATACGTGGGAAAACAATTACACACTCATTAGAGTTTCGAGACTACAAAAAGGAAATCAAGAAAGCTAGAAAAAATCTCCCCCTTGTGCATATAATATTCACCTGTACCGAATAAGAAAATGAAGACTCCATGCAAAAAAGTTATAAATCGATTTTATTATAGAGCCTATGATAATATGTGTACCCTCTTGTAGAGAATGAAAATATTCCTAATGATATTTACAAAATAATAAGTGCTAAAATCCAAACCTTTCACGATAAATCTGCAATTAAAAATATAGCAATAGCTAATCCAAAATTGAGCATTACTATTATCTTTATTTGAATAAAATGGCACTTGAGTGTTTTTTCTTTTAAACGTCTCACTAGGAATATATTGTAATCGTTGGACACACCGTTCATTGCAGGATTCATTTGAAACTCTTATGACACTTCTTAGTTTTACCGTGAATTATTTGGAAAAGGAGTGGGTTGAAAGCATAAATGAATAGAGGAATTAATAAATAACACATTGGTCTATGATAAATGGCTGTGGTCATTTGGCCACCCATTATGAAGCTACAGGGGTCGAAGAAGAAACTACTAAAGAGAGAGATAAAAAAAAATAGCTGAACCATGAAATTTAAATATTTACCATCAAATTCCTCTGCGAAGCTTATGTATTACTCTCCGCCCAACCCCCTCCACTCCTCTTCACCTTTATTCCTCCCCATCCCTACTACTTCAATACCTGATCAGTAGTTGCTTCTTTTTTTTATAGCAATCCTTAGTTAATTTAAATTTCCTTAGAGTAGCGATAAAAGCACATTTGATAATTAGGTCTACAGCCATATGTCTTACACTGCGTCTTAGCCCCCATCATGGTGACATTTATTCATGTTAATGGAATACTGCTTTAGGATTGAGGTCAGCGCAGCCATAGTGGTAAGTGGAGGCTTGACATGTGCACGACCAATTTGTGAAGAGTAGTTGTCATAGTAACCGATGCACGTTGCCAGATTTATTGACAGTCACTGAGTATGCTTGCATAGGAGTAATGCGCAAACCCCCGCTATGTGGCAACTAGGCCCCCCAACCTACCCACCACGTGAATCCTAAAGCGCTTTAAATCGCAGTATAGGAATAGTGGAGGCACTATTTAGTATGAGTTTCAAGTATGACAAAATTTGACTTCTGATCCATGTTCTGGGTACCCAGGCGAGTATGAAAAGTGATGTTGTCAATTCCGGGGGTGGTCGAAAACCCGTGGGAGAAGGGGTGAATAGTGCGTTTGGGGTGGAATTTTGTTTCCACTATAACTTCCGGCTCATTCATTGTTTCAAGATAAAAAAAGAAAGATATGATTTATATTAATTAGGGAGCTAACTTTGGCAACTTAAGTTAACCTATATTTTACTAATACCAACACTTAAATAGTGAAGGGACCTCAATCTATATAAGATTTTTTTAAATTTCGAGTTAATTTTTAAATAGTTTTTAGTCCTCAAAAGAATGTTACTTACCTCAAAATACAAGGTTAAGTGCAATTAGCTTCTTCGCCGTTCTCTTCTTCGTCAATAATTAGTTCGTTGTTGTTGAAGTTCTTGCAGCCGTTAACGTGACAGGAACAGTACGCACAGAACCAAGTTTCGCTTAAATTACAAAAGCCAGAACTTTTCGATTATAAATTTCGACACTTACATGGGAACAGCAGATTTTTTTTAAACGGACTGTTTTATTAGAAAATGTATATTAACTTCAGAATCTGTAGCGTAGCCTAATCCCAACAAATCAAGTGACTCAACAAATTCATTTAATGAATTGTCCCAAACATGAAGTTGAGCTAATACTTGGAGTACATGAAGTTGAGAACTATCAGAAGTGCAGGTTAGAGAATCAATATTATTTGAGACGTTAGGGTTGGCCAAAAACAATGTGTGTCTACTCACATCACAAGTTTGTCCAAACTTCTTTATAAGCTGTAAATATAACAACTCAAGTACTTTTAGTTGATTTTCTACAAAAGTATTTAGGTTTAAGAGACTTAAGTAAGTATCAATATTTACTCTTTGCTTTGCATATCTCAGGGCTATTTTTTGTACCAAGTTTACTTGTTATGTTTACACCCTGTCAGAGCATGTAACGCTTGCAGAACTTTACTAACTGCATCCCCATAATACTTTGAAACAAAGTGGCACCAAAACAAAAACATCTTCTCTTTTCACTGACCTCGGCAACTATCCTAGCCAAAGGCCAATACAACCAACAGGTAGAATTCGATTTTGGGAATCATTCATAAGTATGAAAACGTCAGTGTCAAGACTGTGAATAAAAATACCGCAAGAATAGTTCTATTGAACAGCTTTATAGGCATGAAAGAACATTCTATAATCAGCCTTCAAGTGATAACTTGCGAAATGTATTACCCTGGAAACATATTGTTCATCGTTTTTCTCAGCGCAGTCGGTTGCATTCAAAACTCTCCACCAATAACAAGAGGACAGCCTTTTGGAACCTAAGCATTCTGTAAAATGAAATTCGATAGGAACAGACATAAAAGAGTTTTATTTGCTTTACTGTTTAGGTATCTTGACCACTGTTTCAGAATTTGAGTATTCTCTCCTTTTATTCTAACAATTAGTGGATCTTCCCCAGCTGATCTTCTCTCTTGCTCTGCAAATTTTAAGAATTATTTACCGTAAGTGTCAAAAACTACGTCAATGCATGTAACATTAGTCTGTTGCAACACTTTCTTATTCTATCTAAACGAAAACTCGCTAAATCCCCAAAAGTTTTCGTCTTAAAAAGGGCCCCAAAGGGTACTGAATCTATAAGTGCCAGTCCATCAATAACGTGAACTTCTTCTAGACTAAGCGGAAATATATTCATTTTTCTTGAGAAACTGCTCTCTACTGCAATTTCGTTCATCAATTTTTTTTTATGTTTTTTTAGAATGCCAGACCAAGGCGGGGGATAAAGCATTACTCATGCTTTATCAACTCTGCAGTACTAGTGTTTCTCTGTATAGCTAAAATAAAATCATAATGTAGATAGTTATTTTCTATAAAGCTCCTTTTTTTCAGGTTATTTTTACTTTCTCTCTATCTTACAGGTAGAGAAAGTATGGTGATCGTCAAAAAAATCGAACTCGAGATTTTGATGAATTTTGACGTTTCATGACTTCCTGAATCCGAAAAAGTGGTTTTTGAATTTCTGTCTGTCTGTCTGTCTGTCTGTCTGTCTGTCTGTACCTCCAACTAGAGCCTAAACTATTTTACCGATTGAGCTGAAACTTGATATCTAGGGTTTTCATAGGGTTGCCCCGAGGGGTTTTTGGAATTGGATATCTACCCCTAAAATTAAGGGTAGTTTACTGAAGGGAAAAAAGAGAAAAAGTCGATTTTCTCAAAATCGGCTCTAACGATTTTGATTAAATTTCATTTATGAACATTAATAAATATTCCAAACAAAATGGCTACTCTCAATATTTCGGCAAAATGGCTTTAAGGGCTCCGGTCTGATGCGTAAATTAACATTTTTTATAATAGCTCCGAAACTATTTGAGATATGAAATTACTTAGCATTACAAATATGTATATATATTTATAATACAAATATTTTATTCGAAACATATTTTTATAAAATCAATAATTTTCAATCTATACGCAATTATATATATATTTTTAGCTTTTTGGACATTAAAGCTTAAGTATTGCGATCGTAAAAAAAACTAACCTGAAATGTTGATGGATTTCGACGTCTCATGACCCCCCGAACCCTAAAAAATAGTCTTTGCAATGCCGTCTGTCTGTGTGTCTATTAAAACTTAAAATTAAGGGTAGTTTACTGAAGGGCAAAAAGAGAAAAAGTCGATTTTCTCAAAATCGGCTCTAACGATTTTGATTAAATTTCATTTATGAACATTAATAAATATTCCAAACAAAATGGCTACTCTCAATATTTCGGCAAAATGGCTTTAAGGGCTCCGGTCTGATGCGTAAATTAACATTTTTTATAATAGCTCCGAAACTATTTGAGATATGAAATTACTTAGCATTACAAATATGTATATATATTTATAATACAAATATTTTATTCGAAACATATTTTTATAAAATCAATAATTTTCAATCTATACGCAATTATATATATATTTTTAACTTTTTGGACATTAAAGCTTAAGTATTGCGATCGTAAAAAAAACTAACCTGAAATGTTGATGGATGTCGACGTCTCATGACCCCCCGAACCCTAAAAAATAGTCTTTGCAATGCCGTCTGTCTGTGTGTCTATTAAAACTTAAAATTAAGGGTAGTTTACTGAAGGGCAAAAAGAGAAAAAGTCGATTTTCTCAAAATCGGCTCTAACGATTTTGATTAAATTTCATTTATGAACATTAATAAATATTCCAAACAAAATGGCTACTCTCAATATTTCGGCAAAATGGCTTTAAGGGCTCCGGTCTGATGCGTAAATTAACATTTTTTATAATAGCTCCGAAACTATTTGAGATATGAAATTACTTAGCATTACAAATATGTATATATATTTATAATACAGATATTTTATCCGAAACATATTTTTATAAAATCAATAACTTTCAATCTATACGCAATTATATGAATTTTTTTAACTTTTTGGACATTAAAGTTTAAGTATTGCGACCGTAAAAAAAAACTAACCTGAAATGTTGATGGATGTCGACGTCTCATGACCCCCCGAACCCTAAAAAATAGTCTTTGCAATGCCGTCTGTCTGTGTGTCTATAAAAACTTAAAATTAAGGGTAGTTTACTGAAGGGCGAAAAGAGAAAAATTTGGTTTTCTCAAAATCTGCTCAAACGATTTTGATTAAAATTCGTATCTAGGCGTTGATTAAGATTATAAATAAACTGGCTATTTTCATTTTCCTATGAAAATGATTTTTAGGGTACTTTACAGAAGCGTTAATTTCCGTATCTCCACAACTATTTGAGAAACTAAACAACTTATCATTGCAAAATTGTAGGACTATTAGAAATAAAAAACTTTTATTTGACATATATTTTTATAAAAGCAACAGTTTCTGAGATATTTGCAAATATATTAATACAATTTTGTGAGCTTTAGTTGTAAACATATACTACTTAAGTCTTAACGCAATAATTCTCCAATGCCATAGAGTAATTAAATATAAGTATCTAAAAAAGTATGTTATTTTTCCTTAAATCTCTTAGGAGAAATGTTTGCATAGCAATGATCTATCTCCATTTTAGACTCAATAGTCAATATTTACATTTTTTATTGGTCAAAATGTATAAATGAATAATTAAATATCAATGCGATGACTTGAAGATCTGCAACACCTTATAAAATGTTAAAATTTTAACCAGAAATCGAAATTTTAATACGAAGTGTTGACCCTTGTGGAAGACATTAAACTGTTTGAAATGCTCTTAGGTGGACAAAGATGCGCCTCTTTTCTCATTGATTATATAGCATTGTATATTATTTTATGCGTGCTCTTATGTGGAGTGGTGATGATACAATGTACATTATTCCGTTCAGAAATCTTACGAGTTTATAGAAAGAGAGAGAAAGTCTGTGCGGTGCGCCGTACCATTTATTTCATATTGGATTATGTTGCTGAGTATGCGAAAGATTTAACAGCAATTCGTTTTGGAGGAGAAATAAAGCTTTTCGTTTTGTCGACTAAACGCTTTGTTTAGAAAAATCTCGTACCTACATTTATTTACCAATGGGTTGCACCCTGAGCCAGAATGATGTTACTTCTTCTCCATTTACTACTAAGCCACTCATAATGTTACGTAAACCATTTGTTTAACTGATTATCGTTTTAAAAAAGGAATATGATAATTTTTTGCATATCACCTTCATCTCTGACTCTTATATTTGTGCCCCATTCACTGTGTCAATATTCGTCTATGTCACCATTGAAATCCGAGATCAAATCATGGTAATCTAACAGTGTCTAATGCAATAAAGATTTACTGTGGAAAAGTAGACTCCATTTGTTTGTTGTTTGAATATTACTGGATATTCCTGTCCAGCCATCAATAGTTTTAGAAGAAAGGCTAAGTATTTTCTCAAGGGTATGATCACTAGCAACATAATTAAATTCTCCATTCTTCCGTTTTAGTGAAAAATGTCCTTGTTTAGAAGCATTTAAGACTTTCTCAGGAAGATGAGACATGATTTATACAAGATGCATCCACGGACATAATTGTAGTTATTTTACATTTTACTTGCCTTTTTTTTATTTGGATTTACTTTAATTATAAAATTCAACTGCAAAACAAAGTCCATAATAATTATAACCGTAGATAACAGAAACACAATTAGATTTTTTTAAATTTGATGCGATGAACGAGTCGGAAGTTATAGTGGAAACAAAATTCCACCCCAAGCACGTTATTCACTCCCTCCCCCACGGGTTGTCGACCACCCCCGAAATTGACAACATCACTTTTAATACTCACCTGGGTCCCCAGAACATGGATTAGAAGTCAAATTTTGTCATACTTGAAATGCATACTAAATGTAAGCTTGCGCCTGGTCTAGAATGAGTAAGGTAGAATATAAAGGATACTTACCCGAATCTCCATAGAGAGAAAGAGAGAGAGAGAGAGAGAGAAAGAGACAGACAGGAAAACCATTTAGATTTTAGGAAAACACACCATCATCGTACCTGGCCGAGATTCGAGCCCCTATCTTCCCCTCACCGGAAAACTTACGAATAGACGAGCTTGACGTTTAATCCGTAGGTCTACAGATTCAGGCTTTACAAAGAATAAATGGTCTTAGTTTGCTGAGAAAACTCCAGTTTGTATCACAGGGTTGAGAATTATTACCACTTTACCTTTATCTAATGATTTTGATGACAGATGGGTCTGTACTGTCCAAAAAACTACCATTACTTTAATATCTGAACACATCTAGATATACCTCAAAACATTACATACTGTATTTCTTTGTTATCATATTGAACCACATGACTGTATACATACTACAAACATCAGTAATGATAAATAGATAAAGCAAAAATTTATTATTAGAAAAATAAAAATTTGCATTTTAATTTGAAGATCAATTTATAAAGATTTCCAGGAAACTTGTTTAGTTATTTTCACTTGTAATCTTCCTTAAGATAAAAAATAAATGGTACGGCGCACCGCACAGACTTTCTCTCTCTTTCTATAAACTCGTAAGATTTCTGAACGGAATAATGTACATTGTATCATCACCACTCCACATAAGAACACGCATAAAATAATATACAATGATATAGAATCAATGAGAAAAGAGGCGCATCTTTGTCCACCTAAGAGCATTTCAAACAGTTTAATGTCTTCCACAAGGGTCAACACTTCGTATTAAAATTTCGATTTCTGGTTAAAATTTTAACATTTTATAAGGTGTTGCAGATCTTCAAGTCATCGCATTGATATTTAATTATTCATTTATACATTTTGACCAATAAAAAATGTAAATATTGACTATTGAGTCTAAAATGGAGATAGATCATTGCTATGCAAACATTTCTCCTAAGAGCTTTAAGGAAAAATAACATACTTTTTTAGATACTTATATTTAATTACTCTATGGCATTGGAGAATTATTGCGTTAAGACTTAAGTAGTATATGTTTACAACTAAAGCTCACAAAATTGTATTAATATATTTGCAAATATCTCAGAAACTGTTGCTTTTATAAAAATATATGTCAAATAAAAGTTTTTTATTTCTAATAGTCCTACAATTTTGCAATGATAAGTTGTTTAGTTTCTCAAATAGTTGTGGAGATACGGAAATTAACGCTTCTGTAAAGTACCCTAAAAATCATTTTCATAGGAAAATGAAAATAGCCAGTTTATTTATAATCTTAATCAACGCCTAGATACGAATTTTAATCAAAATCGTTTGAGCAGATTTTGAGAAAACCAAATTTTTCTCTTTTCGCCCTTCAGTAAACTACCCTTAATTTTAAGTTTTTATAGACACACAGACAGACGGCATTGCAAAGACTATTTTTTAGGGTTCGGGGGGTCATGAGACGTCGACATCCATCAACATTTCAGGTTAGTTTTTTTTTACGGTCGCAATACTTAAACTTTAATGTCCAAAAAGTTAAAAAAATTCATATAATTGCGTATAGATTGAAAGTTATTGATTTTATAAAAATATGTTTCGGATAAAATATCTGTATTATAAATATATATACATATTTGTAATGCTAAGTAATTTCATATCTCAAATAGTTTCGGAGCTATTATAAAAAATGTTAATTTACGCATCAGACCGGAGCCCTTAAAGCCATTTTGCCGAAATATTGAGAGTAGCCATTTTGTTTGGAATATTTATTAATGTTCATAAATGAAATTTAATCAAAATCGTTAGAGCCGATTTTGAGAAAATCGACTTTTTCTCTTTTTGCCCTTCAGTAAACTACCCTTAATTTTAGGGGTAGATATCCAATTCCAAAAACCCCTCGGGGCAACCCTATGAAAACCCTAGATATCAAGTTTCAGCTCAATCGGTAAAATAGTTTAGGCTCTAGTTGGAGGTACAGACAGACAGACAGACAGACAGACAGACGGAAATTCAAAAACCACTTTTTCGGATTCAGGAAGTCATGAAACGTCAAAATTCATCAAAATCTCGAGTTCGATTTTTTTGACGATCACAATACTTTCTCTACCTGTAAGATAGAGAGAAAGTAAAAAGAATAACTAAAATATCTTTAAGCGCGTTTTACTAACAGTTTGGGATATCCGTATATTTACATTAATAAAAATTGGAGTACATAATTTAAAGGAATTGTACGTGCACTTTCGGGTGGTTAAGATAACATTGAGAATAGCAAGGTGGTTTCTTCTCAGTCGGGATTTTAACCCTGACTTCCTCGTCACTGGCAAACCAGGCATTACGAGACTGACACATTTATCCATGTGCCCGATGGTGTGGGATAATTAAAATAATTCTATATAGTGTAAACGTTGAATATTTTATTGATATGATTATTATTATTATTATTATTAGTGGGAGCCACCAGAAATTCAAAGAAATAAAGATAATGGGTATAACCTGGGAGTTTAGCTCCCTTCCAGCGAGTCAGACTGGCGTGATAAGTTTAAGTCGGAAGGTACCATAGGTTAGAATTCCAGCCGGGGAAGTGCCAGTGTTTTTTTAAGATGATGTTAAAATTTTCTTTCCATGCAAATGTGGGCACATTTACTCAAATCTATATCTGACTTTAACACAAAGGATGATGGTTACTACGCATTCAACTACTAGGTTTACTAAAGACCGACAACTATAAACACGACTAAATAAATTACTCCATTATTCACAAATTGTCAAATATAGTGTATATGCCAGATTTTTTTAGCACCACTTCTTACTTCCTCTCATTTTTACTAATAACGCTAATGTGTTAAGGATGATAGATGTTGAATCTTAGAGAAAATGTACCCACATTGGCGTTTAAAGATAGTGAAAGAATTTTTAGGCAAAACTGGAATTCGAATCCAATTCTCCAATTAATTGGCAGTCCATATATTATTGTGATAGCGATGACGTAAAACAGTGGTTCTCGTACTTCGGTTCACAGATGGAACCGCAGGGGGGATTGAACCAAATATTTATTGAAAGAGCTAAAAAGTACGAGATTGAAAGGCTAAGAGTCGAGTATTGGCAAAAATTTTGGGCCCTAATCGACTTACAAGCTTATCAAAGGTCATGCGATCAGCCAACTTTTCTCCACTCAACTTTCAATTATTTTTTTTTGTCTATCAATTTTTATTTATTCCTAAAATTCAACTTTTCAACAAATGATTATATCATCATTCTGGAAAAAGTATAGAACAAAGGAAATGTACGTTTTCATTTTCTTATAACATAAGCGATTATCACCGATCAAAGTTATTTTGGCAATTAATATTATTAGAAAGTGCTTGAAATATCTGCGAGTTTATAAGAAAGAAAGATAAACTTTGAATAGCATTTTAGTTTTTTCACACGATCGACTGAAAATTGCCACGAGATCAACCGGTCGATCGTGATCGACTAATTGCCAACCCCTGGGCCAAGTCCATTAGGTCAACTATATTTTGTACCCAAAGTAGTATTATATATGAAATGTGTGGAATAAACAAAATCTACTAAAAAGTTTGTCTCTAACAGGTTGATAAACGTGTAAACTAATAGAATTTCTGGCATCGACAAGAGAACAGTTAGGTCTACATGTGTATCAAACTCTTATCAAATGGCCGACTGTTGGGAATTGTTTGCGAACCACTGCCTTAGGCCATGTGGCTACTGAAGACATTTAGTAAGATGGATTATGTAATAGGTCACCTTTTATGACTATGAGCGTTGTTTGAACGAGCATGACGGAAATAAAGGTCCAGCATCTCCATCATCATCCATCATATCGGATGGTAAATCATATTTTTACTGAACTAAAAGTTTTGGATTAGATCACTTTTTTTTCCCACTGCATAGTATTGTCTGTCGGGTTATAAAAATTTGTAGTTATTAAGTTGATTGTGTAGGGATTAGGAAGGTAAAATTTGGAGGGAGTGTACTCAAATTAGCGTGGAGTGAGAGTGGGAAACCATATAGGAAAGTTTCACCCTGAGTACTCTCAGTCGGGATTTAAACTCAAACCTTCCCTTCATTTAAAAACCAGACTGAATGAGCTTGACATTTATACCACGTGCCCAATGGTGTGGGTGTTCGATCACCACTGAAAGACTTTATATAGTTCATTCGCCCTAGGAGTGGTGGTAGCTGACAGCTAGAAAAATATACCAAATCAACTCGCATGTATTCAAACCATAAGATCTGCAAGACCATATTTTGATTTGATGTCACTTTTGGGAGTAAAAAATTCACAATAAACCATTTTTTTAAATTATGTTTTTGTTTTAACCGTTTTTACATATTCTGCTATTATTGATTCACCCTAATCTGAGACCTTATATAAACAAAACCACGTGGAAGTCTATGCTTTGGTTTGCTAATGAACGGACCTCAATGGTATCCTTTCATTAAATAGTCCCTCCTATGTTTTGTATTTAGCTTGTTTCAGAATAACATTAGAAAATTATTATAGCCTAAAATTATCCCTTCATTTGATTTAGAAATGATACTTTAATCTTTTCAAACTCGAATACCAATAAATTCCTGATTCAGCGTTGAGGAACCCCATTATCATATGTTAAGGTCAAATCAGCAACGGTCAATCTACACTCAACAGTTCATCTCGGCAGTGTTATGTGACGGTTGTGAGTGTTGGGTGCTTCCCGTCTTTTTATGGCGTTTGCCGAGTCTGGCCTGAGTTTTGTTCAATATAAGACCGGAAATCTAAAAGCATTAAAAAATACATTAAATCGTAGTGAGCTACTTTGCTACGGTACTGACTATACATGATCACACCTGGTTAAAATATTGCACTCATGTTCCACCAATCATGTAGGTCCTTCGCGTAGTGATATGGGAATATTTATTTACTTAAGGTCTCAGGTTAGGATGAATCAATAATAGCTATCAATTACCACAAGTTCTGATGGACTAGATATACTTTGAAATTGGTTTTTCTACTTACACTTGAAGGGGAATGAACTGTTATGGGTACGACTGTTGTGTTTGTCCTATAACTAACCTAGTAGCTTCATTCTCTGTTTGTCAGCAGCACACTGTCGCTTTTCATAACATCCTACTCTGAACAAGCCAAACATAATCATCGTGGGTCACGATTCTGGCATTAAGTTAGAAAAATAAAATGTTGAAGCATTTAGGAAGCCAAGAGGTGGTGGGGGAGGATGTTACTCTGGGGATGGGGATCCCTTTTAACTCGCCGCCCTTGGCGAACAACCCTCTAAAGCCAAACTTCATCTGGCACATCCGGGAGGTAAGGAACCCCAGACCTCCCACTCAACCAACCAGACAGCACGCAGGCCCGTGTCAAAGCGCGACCTTTCCCTGGTGACAACGGCGGAAGAAGTACAATCCGTTACTTAAAATAAAAGTCTCAAAAATACCATATATAAGTATTTATTTTTTTGGTTTAATTAATCAATACTTATACTATCTATCAGAAGTGAACACTTATTAAGAATGTATAGATCACGATATCACAATCACTATTAGGTCCAGTGTATGAATAGAGTATTCTCTTGTTTCTTATAGAATTGTACTCTCCAACTTATTAATAAGGTATATAAAGTGCAATTTTCATAGCTGATGAATAGAAAAGCTAATGGATTTATTTTCATATCCTAGGTAATGTAATCTGCAGTTGTCACTTTTGATATAGATATATTATCAGTTTCTATGAAATAACACCGGTGATAAATATATTTTTTAAATAAAATTTGACCTAATTTTTTTTTCTTTCATTTTAAAAGCTCCTTCCTAGTAAGATTGGACCATACTTTTTTACTTTTTAAAAACCACTTTCTATGTAGTTTGGACCATACTTTGTTGCTATGTATTACTACTACCTGTTCGGGTTATACGCATTAATTAGACTTATGCATTAGACGTGAGGAATGTATTCAAAAAAACTCCATGGCATCAGCCCACAAGTGAGCTTTACCAACCGAGTGGTAGCCGTATGTTGGCGAAGATAGAACTAACATTTTAAGATGCAGGATGTCATGTGTTCAGCTCAGTTAACCCTCCAGCCGTTAATCTTAGTTTTCTAGATCGGGGTGCATGTATGTTATTGAGGAAATGTATTCACATAGAAGAAGAGTGGAAATTAATTGAAGTAAAAACACCCTTAGCACATCCAACCGGGATTCGATTCCCAACCTCACCATCACTGGAAAGGCAAACTAGATGAGCTTAACATTTAGTTCACGTACCCACAGGCGCGGGTATTGTAAATTTTGGTTAAAGCTCTCTTATATCAGCTATATATTTCTCTCATACTATTATTATTAATAATGATGTTTCACCTGCGTATACATTTGCGTAGTATGAACAAAAACTATGGCGTTTATAACAGATTTTTAAATAAAATTTATCAATTTTATTTTGACCCAATTCAAGTAACTACTAAGCTTAATGTTATAAAAAAGTATTACCAAAATATATAGAAATATTTGTGACATTTGTTGATGACTTAATTGGTTTTTAATAGCATTTAATTCACATCCCCCGCTTTGGTGGCCAAATGGTCTAGGGCGATACTCTCGCAATAGACTAGCATGACAATATTGGGGAAATCGTGGGTCGATTCCAGTCGGGTGAGCTGAGGGTGATTTTTTCTAAATTGTGTTCCCACTCTTTTCACGCAAATGTGGACACACTTCTCCTAAATTCAACCTTCTCTATCCCTAACTCAGTAGCGTAATTAGTACATAAGCGTATTTACCGAATAAGAAGTAAGACGCTGTGTTAAGAGAAATATATTAAGACATACATGTCAACCAGTAATCCCCTAGAAGAATCATAGAAGAGTCATATTATGTTGTTGTTTTATAAGAGACTATTTACAGCGTTAGTTCTACGAGGTTCGCATGTGCTGTTTGTTTTATGTACACTCTGATTGTCTTGAAAGGTAAAGGGTGCAAGTGTAAGTGCAGCTAATAAGGTAGAGAAAAATAAGAGTACACTTGTGAATACTGAATAATAGAATAATTAACAAATAGTCGGCCACGCCCCTCTCTTTACTTGAAGAAACATAATCTAACCTCTCAATTGTCAGAATTCCTTTGGATTAATTCAATAAAACCAAGCCTAATTTAACTTTTTTTCTAGAGGTTTAACTTCACGAATAACTGCCTCGGTTGCCGCATGTTCTAAGGAGTCACTTTCGCGATAGACTATACTGCCGATGACGCGGAGATCGAGGTTCAAATCCCGGTTGGGTGTATTGAGGGTGTTTTTATTTTTCACTCTCCCTTCACGCACATGTGGCTACACTTCCCCAAAAGCCAACCTTTCTCATCCCTAACTCATTAACGTATTTGATATATATGCGTATAATCTGAACAGGTAGTAAAATCCTCCGTTAAAAAAAAATTATATCACGATTGGTTAGTTTCATTCCTTGCTAATTTTCACACATGGTTTTCTACTACTGTTGTCATACGATCTTTATTCATCGAACACTTACATAACTTCAAACGACCACCAAAGAAATTTAGACAAAGGCCATGTGCGTTCATATATATATCAGTGATAGAATTAGGTCAAGTCGAGGGCATGGAAACAGACCCCATCAGATTATATACCAGAGTGTGTACTCCTGGCAGATCCACTCGACGTCACTCCCCCAAGGGTCTGAGCCTTCCCAAGTGCCTGTTTTTGTGGGTGACGACGGTATGCTGTGCGTCTCCATGGTCCCCAAGTGTCTGTCTTGAGAGAAAGAGAGACAGGGACATCCACTTATTCGCCGTCATCTTTCCTCTCTGTAACAGAGCGGAAGCTGTGACCTTGTTAATGAGCCATTGAGAGGAGGGGAGGGGAGGGTTTCAAGAGCGTGTAGTTGAAGTGAACTGTCTTTGATACCACGCTTACATCAGATCTAGCCCGGTCCACACATTCCCACACGACATGTTCGTGGTTCGCGTGGCACGTTCCTGTCACACCAAAATCAATCGAGTCAGCGATGCCGGCTATTTGGGTTAAGTTAAATAGTTCGATAACAGATGGCGCTGCTACTGACGGATGGTCTTTAGAGCCTTTTCGGTGTCAGCGTGCAATTTTATGTTTTCTTAATGTCGACCAAAACGAGGAAAATTGGCAACACAATATCTACTATTCAAAGAAAACAAAACAATTCCATAAAATAAAATACAGAAAATCGAGTGAAAAGCACATTTGGTCTTGGTAATTTCTGATTACATTTAAAATTTAGATGATAAACTCCAATGTCATTTAACATACGTTATTAAATGTGAAAATGAAACATATCAGATGCTTTTAATACCTGTTCGTATATACATATAGGCCATTTAGGTGTCTGTGGAGGTTAGGTTAGTTAGCAGCATATTCATGCTTAATTTTAGGCACTTAAAGCAACCAAATCCTAAAACCGTTATAGTCTGTTACTTACTAATTGAGTCAAAGAAAACTAACCCATTTTCACAGTGGTACATTTTGGGTGCTCTATTATCATCCAAATTCCTGGGCAACGAGGCTGTATGTTTAGTGTATAGGTGTCTATTTAGTTTTAAGTTTGTTTTTTAGTGTACTTTTTTCTTATCCTTATTCTACTGTACTTATTAATTGCTTAGACTTACTAACCTTAGTATACAGGATGTGAAACGTAAACTTAGAATAAATATATTAACGTTCACATTGGTAGAGAGTGATTTTTTTTTATAAACATCCCTTGTTCACCCAGCCAGGATTTAAATCCTTGCCTTCCACGTCTGTGTTAAAAATGTCGGCGTTAAGCTAACCCTCCTCGAGCCTCGCATTTAGAAAGTGTACGTTAAATACCACATATTTTTGTTTATTTCGTGACCAGTATTCATAAAACGGCCCATAACGTACCAAGCGCTATATCACGTATTATTAACAGACACATAATATCGACCAACAATAGCATTTACTCTTAGAGGAAGGGGGTGAGATACAATTAATCAAAACAATTATTTATGTATTTTTACACAAAGAGGAATTTTAGGGGCACTTTTAATTTGTATAGTGGTATAACCTTTGAATATAAAGCTATAAATCTTATTTATTGTGTGTGTTTTTTGTTAATCGCATCCTAATAGCCGTCCTATATATCCTACACTAATGGTTTAGGAATGAGTAAGGTGTTATTTACTGGAAACATACCCGCATTTGCATGGAAGGTAGGTAGGTAACAATTTAGGAAATAATTGCCCTCAACACACCTGGCTGAGATTAAAATTCCTACTTCATCGGTAAAGCAGATTAGAAAAGCATTGCATGTAGACCAGTTGACCACTTATGCGGGCTATATTATAGTCAGTTTTCATTTGTTTGCAGACTTTATCGGCAGTCGTCTAAGAGCAAGGACACGCAGATGAGGAGAGATGCACTTCCTAGCCTGTCTGCACGTGGGAAGCTGCCAGGCTACCAAACATTTACAGAGCTCCAAGAAACATCATAAATAGTTCTTCTTTGTCAAAACCACTATTTCTCTGTTTTGCATTTGAACACGTATTTCTTAGCGAGGCCTATCTAAGATGTAAAGGCTTTCTATAACATGGCCATGTGAGATGTTCTAGTTGTTAGTTTGGCCTATGTGGCGGTTTCTATTAACGTTCTATTTATATTCAAAGAGGCTCTTCTGTTAGTATGTTACACTTTTAGATGTTAGAGATATCTTGGAGACCTAATCAAATCATATATACAGGGTGTATCAATTTATATGGGAAGTAGATGGAGTGTGGATAGTAGACTTCAAAAATCACAAAAGTTCCATATGAGCATATGTTCTATTATAGATGGTTCCCAAGGTGAAGCCTTCTAAGGTTCTGCTGGGATTGTTAATAGCCCAACTTGATACACCCTGTTGTAAGTGACGTTTCACTGCTGATACACAGGCAGGGTTGCAGCTACACAAACATTGGTGTATCAAGTAAGGCTATTAACAGTTCCAGTAGAATCTTGGATCTTACTCGGGAACTATCGAACAAAGGACATATGTTCATATGGACTTTGTGTTGTTTTGAGGTCTAGTATCCAGACCACAGCTACTTCCCACATAAATTGATACACCCCGTATATATACTCGACAAATTTATGTGTAAACTTAGCATCATGGCTTGATAAGATATTTGACACTCGTGGGAGGCCGTCTCACCCCACGGAAACGCGTGACCTAGGTGGATAATACAGCTTGAATCAGACGTCACATCGTAGTGCGGTAACCTTGGGTCTCCGTTATAAAAATATGATAAATTGAGATTTATGATACCATTTTACAAAATTTTAAAACAATTAAATTTAAAAATATTCAATTAAATTATTTTATTGACCACAATTATGCTTTTTTCAAATGTAGAATGCAGAAAACAGTAGTAAGATCCGACTTCTTGTTCGCACGTAATCATGTGTATGATATTCCCGTTTAATCAGACTTAAGAAGGACCCTTAAACATTCAAATGGGTGTAAATAAATGTCATTTGAAGCAGTTCATTTGGTAAGAATACATGTTAGTTGAACTATTCAAATGAGTGTGGATGAAGTCAGTTGAGGCAGTCAAATAGCTGTATTTATATGTCAGTTGAAATAGTCAAATGGGTGTAAATACAAGTTAATTGACGTAAAATAAGTGCCGATACATCGTCAAAATTGTCAAATTTACCAGAAACTAACTAGAGTACGACCAAAATAAAACAATGCTTTCAGATTAAAGGATCTCTTTAGACCAATATTATTAAGTTTATTGGTTTATTATTCCCATAACGAGTAGAGCAATATTATACTTGTGAAAAATATATGTTTAATTTCTTAGGTCTTCAAGGATAAGATTGCAAAACTAAAAATATTTTCAGGAAAAACATACTATATTATTAAGTTTATTGGTTTATTATTCCCATAACGAGTAGAGCAATATTATACTTGTGAAAAATATTTGTTTAATTTCTTAGGTCTTCAAGGATAAGATTGCAAAACTAAAAATATTCTCAGGAAAAACATACTTTTTTTTATTGTGGTCTAACACAAATTCATTAGCAGGTTCAAAATAAAAAGTGTTTTTATAAAAATTTCTTAACTGGCTAAGTTGTATATTGTCTCACCCAGCCTGGTGATTGAAAGGGTGGTAGTTCAATTTAAAGAGAAAACGAGACGGATTAGTGATACCAGTACTAACATCTTTTAACAAACATTATATACGGCTTTGGAATAGAGAAAGCACTTGTAAATGAACCAGCTAAGGCTCCGAGACAATTTGACAAAGTCGGACGTAAAGGATAATATTAAAATTTCAAACAAAAGTTTGCGTTTATATTTTGTCTACTTCTAATGTATTCAGAAGAAGAATAAAAGTATATTATTTGTATAAATTTATCTTCCTTCAAAAAATGACTGTATATCCCTCCAAAAATTGATTATTAAGAAAAGGTTAAACTAATCATTTTGAGTAGTTATGTCTGCATACCTCTGTACTTTGTACCAACTGTGAAATTGAGAACACAGCTTGAATCTAACTTGTACCCATCAGTCCTAAAAATGATACTAATCTTTATATAGAGTTTACCTGAACTTTGGTTCAGATTTTAACGTTTCGTCATTGAAAGTCTATTAGATTTTTTTTGTTCAAAATCACTCAAGTGCTTTGTTAAAAGGTTTAAATTACTGAGTGCCTTCTGTCAAGCCACCTTTTCAACATTTGAAATAAATAAACATATGTTCATAATTTGATTTGAACAAATTTGGTAAAGAATATTGTTATGTTTGTCATAATATAACATTTTAATGCACATGATAGTCATTTATGAACTCCAAGGGAATTTTCATAAGTTTTTTTAGTAAAAAATAAGTGCAATTTAGATAAATAAATAACCCAGAGATAAACTATAATGTGAGAGTAAAAAACCCTACATTCTTTTTATCTTTCATATCTTGTCATCTCTACAATGTAAACATTGACCAACTCTGCTCGCTCTAAGCATCTTATATCCCGGGCCAAAGTATGACATCATCGCTTCCACTTTAATCAAGTGGGGCCTGGACATTAATTTCATGGGAACTCGTTGGTATGTGAATGTGACGAATTTTTTTCTTAAGTAGAAATGTTTTAACGGTGTTAGTAATTCTATTTTTTTTAAATAACCAACTTCAATACATATTTTTTATAGAAATAAATGTAGAATTCGGGAGAAGTCATTGACCCTTAGGTTAAAAAGATAAAAGTAAATGAGAAAATATATATTCCTATTATAAACACATTCCTACACACCTGTAAATAAATATGTGTTTGTATTCAAACTGGAAATAAATTGAACTCATTACACCAAAAAAATTATTCCTACACCACTATTAAAACAGCAGTATTTTAAAAATGTATTTTCTTTAATTAAAGATACCGCCCATATATATGTTTGATAAAATCAAGGTATACGCTTACATAACATAAATATTTTTGGAAACTATCTAATATGCAACACATATCCTAAAATTATTTTGTAATTATTATATTCCTGTTAAGACTAAGTTGAATGAAGAGGGTAAATGTTTGGAATCTTTTAAAACGTGTTCAAATATAGAATATGTTTAAATTATTTAAGAAGTGTGATAGGTCAGTGCCTTTACAAGCTAGCTAAAACCAAACAATTATATAAATATAATATTTACAAATTATTTATATTTGTTAGTTTAATATTGGATAGGTATAATGGAACGTTTCACGTTATGTTTGAAATGGCCATCGTTAGAAATGTTAAAATCTGTTCTAATTTGTAAAATCAGAGAAACATCATACGTTTTGTTTAATAAAATATACATCACATTATGATAAATGTTAATAACATTAATAAACTATCATATGTTCATAGGCTAATTTAATAATTAAGGTTTACTTATCACATGCCTACAAGTGAACCAATTTAGAAGCTCCTAGCATTTTATAAAACAGTTATTTGAGTAATTATTTATTTGTACAAACAATTCTTCCCAACATAAAATGGTTCAAGTCCTTTCTATTTTGACAATAAACGTCAAGTATGAGTGAGTTGTAAATAGTTTTGTAAATATAACTCGATCTCTTAAGATATTTTTTTATCTTGTATAAGCTGTATTTTCTTCATTGAACCGTTTAGTAAAAACATAAATCAAAAAACGTTTTTTATAGTAAGATTTATAGTAACTTATGTCCTATGTTCTATATTTATAAAATACACACATTTAAATTTAGAAGTTTGCACTTAAGGGATTTATGCATAGATAATAAATTACACTAAAAATTCATTGTCATTATTTATTTAATCATGTTCCCATACCATTAACAGGTGCTAAATTGCTTCAATTAATATATAATTGTAAATTTTCACTAGAAAATAAGGCTGATATCTAAAATAAAGATCAATCATAATACAGTACTTATACACGGTTTTGTTTTAGTGTGTAGTAAGCTTAAGTTATTTAGAAAAACAGACTACAATACCCGATTAAAACTGTCTTATTGAAATGACTTAGGCATACTCTCATTTTATTTGTTTTATTATTTAGAGTAATGTTCATATTAAAACCAACTGTATTGATTTTTCGTTTCTTATTTTATTATTTTTCATATGAACTTTAAATATATTAGTGATTATGTAATCATTATTCTTTTTTTTTGTCACTGCAACTTACTACATGGACGAGCTATATGCATATGAACTAATTACGAACATGTGTTAGGGATGAGTAGGTTTGAATTATATTAGGTGACCCACATTTACATAGAAGTGGAGTGGAAAACCTTTTTGAAAAAAACCCCTCGATTTACTCAACCAGGATTCGAACCACGATCTTCCCAATATCACCGTATAGTCTATCGTGAGAATAACGCCTTGAGATTTTTACTAGCGAAGCGGCTAGTAATGCATTCCCAATTTTTAAGATGTCAAGTTTAGAAATTGTGTTTTAAATTCAAACATATAACGGAAATGCCAGTTATAAAATAAACATATATGGATTAATATCACAGTCAGTTAAAAGGTTAATTTGTAAGCTAAGTTAAATTAGGCACATTTTAAACAAAAGTAATATATTCTGAAGGTAGATTAGTAAAACTTTTGGGAACATACAGTACTGCCATATAACGAATGCCACCTTAAAGAGGATATACTATTCTAGGGATGAGACAGTGTAGACATAGTAAATAATATTTTACTTAAAAATTGATTTGCTATTTTAAATATAATTCATGGCAAAAATAAAGCAAAGTTAAACTTTGTGATTTTTTTTTAAAATGTGTGAAATTATAAAGCTACAAACTAAGTTTACGTAAATGTTGCATTTGTGATATTAAGGTAAATGGGGAGAAACATAGCCTTAACTTCCTTAAAACAAATAAGGCCATGTATCAAAGGGTCACAAAAAAGAATTAAGAATACTGATGATGGTTTTGATTGGTTGTATAGCTTATAAACTGTCCTCATAGGATATACTTAGAGATAGGGTAAATTCGCTTTTGCGAAAAACGCGAAAATAAAAAAAGGGTCGAGAATAGGGTATTTATAAAAACGCGATTTTGAAAGTATTTTAGCTAAATTATTCTATTTAGCGAAATAGACGCGAATTCCCTGAAAATACTGTGCATTTAAATAAAATGCTGAGAATTTCTATAAAACGATGTTTTGCAGCGGAAATAAGTGATTAAAAAATCATTGAGTTTCACTCGTCTGTGTGCTTCAGCTCGGGTTTTACTTGCATCCTGTGCCTTCCACAGCCCATCCGGCTAATCGCCACATTCCGTTAGTCGTTGCTTTTATAATAAATCCTTTGTATTGGCCCTAAAAACATTGACGAAAAACATTTTTACCTATTTTGCTACAAAATGCTAAATTATGCCACAAAACGCTAAATTTCCAATAATTAATGCTAAAAAAACTGAAAATTAATGCTATTTTACCCTATCTCTAGATATACTGTAGTGTGAATAAACGCAGCTCTTAGCTATATTTGTTTACGTATGGACGGATACTAAAAGTATTTCGAATTGAATTAAAATCAATTTGTATCAAACTTT
>CABFWB010000123.1:210421-237153 GCA_902151455.1 Timema bartmani | reverse complement strand
ATAATAATAATAATAATAATAATAATAATAATACACATTAAAATATATCAGAACAAATTTAAAGTAGTTAGGCTCAGGAAATTAAATATGTATTGATTCCTTGCTAGAGACGGTTTAAATTATTAAATAGATACTATACTGATATTATATTTTGATGTGTGGAGGATGCTAGACGAAATAATTTAATACTTATTTTATATTATTGGTAATGAAACTAGTTAAAAGTTATAATGGAAGAATTAGTGTCACAAACTGGTAAAAAATAAATTTAAAAATTATTTTTAAGTGTTAGGTAAATTATAATTGTCAGAAGATTTTAGAGATATTGATTTTAAGAATTTTATGTTCTTCCTACCTGTTCTAGAACCAGTATAATTTTAACTGATTAGGATTAAACTTGGTATCTATAGCAGTGGAGTTTTTGAAATTAAACAATTCACCCTAAAAATAAGGGTAGTTTACTAAAGGGATAAAAGATACAAATTTGATTTTCTCTAAATAGTATCTAACGATTTTGACTAACGCTCATATCTAGGATTTGTTCAACATTACAAACAAAATGGTGCACACTATTTTTCTGTAAAAAATAAATTAGAGAGTATAAGCATGTGCAAATAATTATTTTGATCATATGACAATAATTGTATGAGATAATAAACATTTATCATTGTATAGCTGTATGACTATTACAGATAAAAACTTTTAATTTAAATCTTTATTTTATAAAACAAATATTTTCCAAACTATAAGTGGATCTATTTTGTAAATGGTGGTCTGGTAAATGTGGAGCTTATTATTATGCTCTTTCATGAATAGAGGTTTCTTTTTTCCTCAAAATGTTTCGGTAAAAGTGTATTTTATTTCATTTATGTTCCTTGGGGGAATGTGATTATCTTTTTTATGTTCTTTCGTCCGCTTGGGCTGAGAAGTATTCCAATCGTCAAAAATATCGAGCTCAAGATTTTGATAAATGGCGACCTTTCATGACCCTATGAAACCGAAAAAGGGTTTTTCGCGATGCCGTCTGTCTGTCTCTCGGCCTAGAACCGAAACCTTTTTACCGATCGGCCTAAACCTTAGTACTTGTGGTTTTCATAAGGTTACTCCGAGCAAATTTTAAAATTAAATATGTAACCTCAAAAATTAATGGTAGTTTACTGTATGACAAAATATAAAAAATTGATTTTTTTCAAAATCTGCTCTAAAGATTTTGATTCAATTTTGTATCAAGGCACTGTTATACACTAAAAACAAAATGGAGATTCCCATTTTCCTAATAAAATGGATTTGAAGGTACTGTACATAAACAGAAATTTCCAATTTTGACCATATCCCCGCAACTATTTCAGATACAGAATAACGTATTACGTATCATTAGAAAGTTAAAGAACCATTACAAATAAAAATCCTTTTATAAAACATATATATATAAGTTATTTATGGAGGTCTTAGAAAATCTAGATTGATTGTTATGCATTATTATGGCATGCAGAAATGTTCCTCTTATCTCAATGTTTCTGTAACAATGTATATTGCTCGCATTCAATTTAGGTTCTTTTGTGTAGAGTTTCTGCAACAATGTATAATATTTTGTTTCACAAATCTTATGAATTTTTAATAAATGTCTCTATTTTGGGATTTAAAAAAAAGGTCCAACACCTTAGCTCGGTCGGTAGCGTGTCTGCCTACTGAGCTAAGGGTACCGGGTTTGATTCCTGGCATGGCCGAGAATTTATCATTGATGAAAATATGGGTTTACCCCTTCACATTGATAAATTAATTGCTGGGACTGGATATTGTACCTGTCCTAGTCTTAAGATAGATTATATGGTAAAGAATCTATGTCAGGCCTAGCAAGCTGGTAGTGGAAAATAAATGGCTTGAATAAAAAGCTGACCCAGACCACAGGCTGGAAACAGTAATTGGTATATTTTAAAATAAAATATAAAGTCTTTTCAGTGCATTGTGCCATTTATTTCCATTCTGTTTCTGCAACAATGTTGATTATTTATATTACATATCTTACGAGTTTTAAATAAATGTATCAATGTTTAGGTAAAGGAGCGAAAAAGTCTGTGTGGTGAACCGTACCAGTTATTTTATTCACCGCAAAGTATAACTTATTTTACGCGTGTTTATGTGGTCATGTATGTGAACTGTTTCAAGGTCAAAGCCGACAACATTAAGATCTCATTAGTGTGTTGGCTCACATTCTATGTAATCGCGCTGTCTAACGCTTTGCTTGTAGCAGCCAATCTTTGTTCAAGATCAGTTAAAACACGTACACGATTATTTACTTGCGTCTTGCCTTAAAATAACGCAAGGCCAATTTAAAACTATATCCATGACTACGAAGGTTCGCAGACAGTCCCAAGATTATCTGTTCAGGTTTCACAATAATGCAGTGGCGCTTCCTAGGGAGAGAAATCTGAGAAAACGCCTCCTTGACCTTCACCAACCCACCCAATATTAACATAAAGTTTACCATCACCGCTGGTCAATTGGTCTAAGCCGTTAGTCACTCTCATAATAGTCTAGACTGCCGATGACGGGGGGATCGGGGCTCGATCCACGATCGGGTGTACTAAGGGTAGTTTTTCCTAAATATTGGTTTACTCATTTGTTCACTTATTTTCACACTGATAAAAAAAACCCAGCAATTTTAATAATAGATCAATACTTTTTTTTTTAGCATTGTGTCCTACTATCCGTTTGAGTTATATGCTTATGTACTAATTACACTAATGGTTTATGGATTAGGGAGGTATAATTGAGAGGAAGTGTACCCGCGCTTGCATGGTAAGCGAGGGGAGAACTATTTAGGAAAAACCACCTTCAGTGTACCCGGCCGGGCGCTTTCCCCGTCTAATAAAGTGGGAATGAATAATATACTATTTCTAAACATTACCACTCTTACTTCACACTATTATTTTGTCAATATTTATTATTTCTTAAGTTCAAACAACCAAAAAAGGTTTGTTTGGAAAAAATAACAATTTTGGAATCACGTGTATTTGTGTAAGTTTCAATTTTAGGTTCCCTATAACAGAAGTTGATGGTACATTGTAATCAATATTTTAACATATTGAAATGTATTTAGATCAGAACACATTAATTAGGTTCATTGGATTTGGATGTTCCCTACATCTAAGCCCAGAGTTGATTGTGAATATAATTATAATAGGAAATAACCCATAACGCAGTACAACCTTAGGTTTTCTTTGAGTACGCAGGTGTATCACAAGTTTCAGCTTGCTCATTTTCTTGGTTTTTGAGATACCTTTGGTAGTGGTCTCACGGTCTTAGGTGTAATTCTAGATATATGAGAAGTTTAAAACCTACTTGTGTGCACATTAACACGTTTCCATAAGCATAAAAGTCTTAGCACTTGAAACTCTTATTATTCTTTGAAATACTTCAAATTACAAGATATTTAAATTAAGAGGGATTAAATTTATTTCCAGTTGTTGATAAGGGAATTCATCGAGAGCTACCACAGGTAGACGCCCTCTTCCAACTCTCTCCTCGAATAAAAATAAGGTACAGATCTGATCTTGAGTTAATATGATAAATCGTGTGGGTCCTAAACCCCAGCCTAACTAGTCAAAACTCCAGCCCACTACCCGGGCAAGGATACCCCGCAGAACTAACCCTCTAGATCACATCCTGCCTCTGGTTGCAACTGCTACGCCTGAATGATTTGTAGAGGCGACGCTCTCCTGTAGGGAAGTGGTCGTGGTTTTATTTCCCTCCCCAAAGGGGATGAGGATAGTTTAAGTAAATAGTGAACCGAAGAGGGCGAAAAGTCGACGGAACTACGCCCAATTTTCACAGGTCGAACAATTGAGCGTGCGCTGCGTCAACCTGGGACGGATGTCGCCTGTCATTTCACTAACACGCCGCGGTAACTGCAAGGCTCTAAGCCTCCTAACACGACCTGGTTGCATTCTTGATCTTGCACTAAACGAACATTGAAGTTATATATTTTTCAATCAAAATTAAGATGGTAATTATTTTATTAAGTAGGCCTACGCTTAACACAGGTATTTGACTTGTATCTGTGGATTCGTGAACAAAGATGTCTGAATCGGCTAGCTATTTTTCTTTCACCGTGACTTGGGCATGCTACCCATTCGGGTTATACTCATGTACGGAAATGTTAATGTGCTAGGAATGATGATGGTTGAATTTATAGAAAATGTATCCGCAATTGCGCAGAGAAAAAAAAGAGAGAGTGAGAACTATTCGGATAAAACAACCCTAAATGCACCTAGCTAGAATTCGAAACCCATTCTTCCCATCATCATCAGTCTAGGCTATTGAATTGTGACGCTATTAAGTCCATTTGACCTCCGAGGTAGTTAGTATATCGGTTAGTTTAGTTGTCTGGTCATGAGAATGTTGTGTATTCAATTTTGGGCTGGTGTTTTCAGTGTGGTTTTTCCTAAATGGTTTAACCCAACAATTTTTAAACTTATTCTTAACTCTTCCTTCATCTATCAATCTATCGTATTATCATGTTTTGTGCATCACGTCTTAATACCCGATTGGACTATCCGCATATTTACTCAGATGAAGTAGGAAAGAGGAGGGTGGAATTGAGATTTATTTTAGCCGCATATGCGTGGATAGAGAGTAGAAATATATCTAGACAAAAATACTCAACTGGGACTCAAAACCCGACCTCACCATTACTGACAAATCAGTTTATTGCGATAGTGACACGTTAGAGCATGTGAACACTGATACTACTGATGGCACTAGTTTAAAAGAGCTTTGTCACTATTTTAGGTTGATGAGTTGGTGTATTTGATTAATTAAAGTTCTATCTTTATATCCCAATTGCCATTAGCGTAAAAATCCGGGATGTACGAATATTTACACGAGTGGTAATTAAGATGTAAAAATAGAATTTAGAGGAAATTTATAAGCAGTTTTGTTGAGGATGGGTTGAAAACCATATCGGTTAAAACATCACAGTACACCCATCCAGGATTAAAAAAACATACCTCCCAATTAAAGGCAAATCAAACTCAACGAGACTGGCACTTTGTCCGCGTGCCCCCCAATTGTGGGTTATTTCAAGTTGATAAAGGGAAAATACTAGCTAGAATAACTTAAATGTTGGAACTTCTAAGATATTTACCAACAATATTTAATATATTCTAATTCAACTAATGATTTAAAATTTCCGTTACCCGTAACATTAATATATATATATATATATATATTTTTGGTTTTTTTCAACACCTTAGCTCATTCTTTAAAGCTTTTGTTTAGTGAACTATAAATCGTTGGTTCACATAGCCAAGTAATGTATATTTGATGAAATTGGTGTCTCCCCTTTAAAGGGGATGAATCAATGGTAGGGAGATCGAGTGTAGTGTCTACTCTGAAGGTGAGTTCATTTGTAAGTCATTCGTCAATATAATTACTTGGTTTAAAGGATTCAAATTGCTTATACCCAAATTAGCGATAAGTTAGTAATATAGTGATTTTCAGGATAATACCCACATGTTATATACATTTATTTTCATCAAATTAACTTAACTACATAGAATCCACTTCCTTTGCATGAGCTTTTAATATAAATTTTGACCATTTATTTTTCAAAATAAATATATTAATTCGTTTGTTTGCAAATATAAACATATGTTATATAAATTGCACGTTGATGAGCTAAGGATGAATTTAATGTTATGAACACTCGTTTAAAAGTAATTCAATTTCAAATTTAAAAACATTGTTTTCATCTTTATCATAAGTTTGTAAGTTTGAAAAGCGAACATAAATCCCATAAATAAACTTTAAAAACATCAAAGTTAAACATAACTCTACATTTTGTATTAATCCACAGCAAACAAATTATCAATTAAAAATTTAACATACGTTTATTTAGTTATAACTAACTCAGTTTGTCGTGAGGTTGGTAAATACGTCTTTGAAGTAAAACGGGTAAAGTCGTGAAGTATGTACAGTACATACACAAATATACCCGAAAAATTATTTAAAAAAATTACTTAAAAGGTCTAAGTATTGTCTTAAAATATAGCTTTGGCTTTTTAAAATATTGCCTACTCTGACTAAGGTAGTCTGAAAATAATGAATGAAAAGTTAAAATCTCTTCTAACTATAAAACAAAGTGTTCGTCTGTATGTATGTTGCCTAATATGATATAAATTTACCCGAAAGGAATTTAGGCTATTGATAAAACGAGTTAAATAAAATTAAATTGATGTATGTAAAGATGTCTTAAAACGCGTAATCAATGATGAATTCCCTCAAAGAATGTATAATTTAATATTTTTTGTCTAAGTTGAGAGTTTATTAAAGAATACATTTCAATAGTAAATCCAATGATCAATCATATTTTAGTTTAGTATTTTTTTTTTAAATTCACAAATCCTTAGGATAGTTGAACTAATCTAAAAAGGCTGTATACAATTTAAAAATTATCTGTCTTCTAGCAGCTGAGCAGTGACGTTAAAGGCAAAGTAGGTTTTTTTTTATCTAAACTGGGGAATGTCAAAAGCGAAGGACTGCCACATTTGCATCTACTGCTACGAAAAATCATAGCCAACGATATAAATTCAATGATAAGTTCAGAAATTTTGGATTCAAACGTCGACTCACAACTGCATGCAAGAATAACTAAACATATGGTAAATGACCCATATATCTTTTGAGTTGATCTTCTCCGTGCATGCAGCAAAAACTATCCAAAGAGCCACGTCGACGGGCATGATGAATACCACAAATACCGCAGACGGCATCCCGATGATGCAGGACACTTGGCCAAGATCTGTTCTTGACCGTTAAAGATAGACAATCGTTGGGTAGTCCCACAAAATCCCGTTCTGTTGAGAGTGTTCGATTCCCAAACTAATGTGGAGTTGTGCAGTGTCATCAAATCCATTAAGTATGTATGTAAGTAAATCAATAAGTGCAGAGATCAAGGTATTAACTTGGTATTAGCTCAACCAATGAAGTGGAACAAATTTAGTTGGGATTATTCAAGATATTATACATTCATCTATCCATCTCGGAAATGGACAATGTGTAAATTTTACAGGAGTAATGTCACTGGTGTCACTAAAAACCAATGGGACACACACCGTTAATAATATTCCTCAAACTGTACGCTGACGATCCCTTCACGAAGACATTTACTTACAATGAGTTTGCTTAGGGCCAGTTTCATAGTCAGATTTAGTACGCCTCAAGTGCGGCGCTATACTAAATACAAGACGTCACCTACCTGAAATTGAATGGAATGGGCCAGTTTCATATGCGAAACTGGCCCATTCCATTTTGGTCTATGTAGGTGTCGTCCTGTATTTAGTATCGACTCGCACTTTAAGCGTACTAAATCTGACTATGAAACTGGCCCTTAGTGTAATTCTTGGATAGTTAAGAAATCTCACTGTCAAAAATCAAGGTGTTTCTCTTAATGAACCCCCCAGAGTAATGAAGGGTGATTCCCTCAATGTGGTATGTATCATACAAATAAATAACACATTATTTGACAATACGGCTCCATTTCACCAAAGGTCCAACTTTATTTGAAAACTTACGTACCGTGAATTACATAATTCACACATCCTAACAACTAGTTTGCAAAGCACTGGGACTCTTAGAGGATGACTCACACTGGAGCAGTAGTTTAGCAAAATCCAATTTGTGTCATTCTCCTTCCTAACCCAGATATTTGTTCTCTATCATATTAATATTTTTCACGTGACAGGTCCTCTGGCTTGCCTACAGGTAAAGCATATTGGAAGATATTGAAGATAAAATCTGAACATAGCAATCGGTAGAGAATTTGGACTTCAATGAAGATATTCTAAATGCAGGTTAAAGTGAACTCAACCAAATTATAAGGTTTATCTTCAACAAAATGATAAAGGACTTGAGTCCTCTTCTACCCCACATTTATACGGATGTATAATCTGTAGATACTATTTTTTGAGAGAAACTACGATTGACCGGCCAATTATATTACAAACTTTGAATATAAACAACCCTCTATTGAAAACAGAACTACTTATCGTATACATAAAGGTATTATAGTGTGTTCTAAATCCAGTAAAAATCAGTTTCATATGCGAAACTGGCCCATTCCATTTTGGTCTATGTAGGTGTCGTCCTGTATTTAGTATCGACTCGCACTTTAAGCGTACTAAATCTGACTATGAAACTGGCCCTTAGTGTAATTCTTGGATAGTTAAGAAATCTCACTGTCAAAAATCAAGGTGTTTCTCTTAATGAACCCCCCAGAGTAATGAAGGGTGATTCCCTCAATGTGGTATGTATCATACAAATAAATAACACATTATTTGACAATACGGCTCCATTTCACCAAAGGTCCAACTTTATTTGAAAACTTACGTACCGTGAATTACATAATTCACACATCCTAACAACTAGTTTGCAAAGCACTGGGACTCTTAGAGGATGACTCACACTGGAGCAGTAGTTTAGCAAAATCCAATTTGTGTCATTCTCCTTCCTAACCCAGATATTTGTTCTCTATCATATTAATATTTTTCACGTGACAGGTCCTCTGGCTTGCCTACAGGTAAAGCATATTGGAAGATATTGAAGATAAAATCTGAACATAGCAATCGGTAGAGAATTTGGACTTCAATGAAGATATTCTAAATGCAGGTTAAAGTGAACTCAACCAAATTATAAGGTTTATCTTCAACAAAATGATAAAGGACTTGAGTCCTCTTCTACCCCACATTTATACGGATGTATAATCTGTAGATACTATTTTTTGAGAGAAACTACGATTGACCGGCCAATTATATTACAAACTTTGAATATAAACAACCCTCTATTGAAAACAGAACTACTTATCGTATACATAAAGGTATTATAGTGTGTTCTAAATCCAGTAAAAATAAAATCTTTAAATATGCACCCGAAGGTAAAGGAAATGCTTTTATGATTAAATTATTATTGACTAAGCTCAGGTTTTAGGCTTTAGTTGCCTTTGCGGTGGCTTCGTCGGGTATAGTGGCTACTTTGTTAGAAAAGGAAATAACAGCGTGTGTGACTTTTAAATGACCCATTGCAATTTTTTAACGAGCAAATTGCGGTGTATATTATATCGAAGCAAAGTTTCACATCAAAATTATTGAAAAAAATATCTATTATATTATGGAATGAGAGTACAGACAGACAGACAGACGGAAATTCAAAAACCCCTTTTTCGGATTCAGGGGGTCATGAAACGTTGATATTCATCAAAATCTCTCTAGTTCGATTTTTTGACGATCGTAATACTTTCCCTACCTGTAAGATAGCGAGAAAGAAAGAAGATGGAGAGTTCGCTGGGAAATCTGGATTTTAGTTTTAGGCCACTGTTTTGACCTGCATCCTGATTTACTTATCTATAAAATGAGCGTAGTTTGTCAAAATCGTAATTTCTATTACTGGAAACGGGCTTATCAAATTATATTTAAGATATGATAGAGAGAGTGATAAAATGTGATAGTGAAAATGAGAGTGTGTTTGAATGTGTGATTGTATATGTGTGTGGATGGGTGTGAAAATGAGAGTGTGAGGTGTGTGAAAATGACCGTAAAAGACTGAGAATGAGCAATGTGAGCGAGTAATAGTAAGAATATGTGTATTTGTTAGAGAGGGATACTGGAAGAAGAAAAAAAGTGATTGTGTGTGTGAGGAAAGAGAGTGAGAGTGTGTGAGAGAAAGATAATATGTAAGAGAGAATGCATGATAAAATGTGTGTGTGTGTGTGTGTGAAACAGCGTGTAAGATTTTGGGAGGGATATTGTGTAAAAGAGATAGAAAATGTGAGGGCATGTGAGAGAGAGTTTGAAAGAGAAAGTTAGAAAGGAAGAGATAAGCTTAGAGAAAGAGAGTTAGAGCGAAAGTATAAGAAAGAGATTGTTTGAGAGAAAGAGTTAAAAACAGAAATTGAGAGAGAAAGAGTGGGTTTAAGAGAGAGTTTAAGATTGAGATAGAGAGAAAGTTTAAGTCAGAGAGTTTGAGATAGAGGGATTTTGAGAGATTTAGATTGAGAAAAAATTTAAGTCAGTGAGTTTGAGGGCGAGCATTTGAGAGAGAGAAAGAGCGTTTGTGAGAGAGAGTTCCAGAAATAGAGCGTTTGTGAGAGAGAGTTCCAGAAATAGAACGTTAGAGAGAGAGAGATTGAAAGCTAGAGATCGTTTGATAAAGAGAGAGCGGTTGAGAAAAAGAGAGAAAGTGTTTGCGAGAGAGCTTAAGAGAGAGAGTATAATAAATATAATGTGAGAGAAATTGTGTGATAAAGAGTGTATGTGAGGATAAAGAGTGTGTGTGAGAGAGGGATAAAGTATGAGACAGAGAATGAGAAAATATTATACTAGAGAGAGTGTTTTATAGATTGAGTTTGTGTGTGTGTGTGGAAGAGAGAGAGGGAGAGTGTGAGAGTCTGATAGAGAAAGAGAGAATGTGAAAATATAGATGTGTTACTCAAATATTACGTTACTTTTAAATATATTCTCCTCAAAATTAAATATCAACATGGAAACATAACCAAACTTACTGTATTTGTAAGAATGTGGAAAGATAAATGGGGTACACAAAACATTACTTTTAAATATCATATTCTTAAAATTAAGTGGTAAAATTAAAACGTAGCTTAACTTTTGTATATGTACTTTGTTACTATTTGCTAAAATGAACATCAAAACCCATTATTTGAAAAAAAAAAAATTAGCACCAAAACTCATACTTTGAATGTTAAAATGGCTCTTATTTTTAACATTGTTTAAGATTATTTTACCGTATCTGAGTTTATAATACAGACCAAAACATATTTAAACATCATTTTATCATGCTCGAAACAAAACGTAGACAATATTCTCACGAACTTAACATTATTATTATTAGCACCGCATCTTACTACCCGTTTGGGTTGTACGCACTTACGCTAATGTGTAATGGTAGGGTGATTGTGAGATGAAATGGAGGACCTATAGTTTAACATGGGATCCGAACCATGGGTGAGGCCTGGCATTCCTCAAATTCACAAGTTGTGAATATTACACGTCTTGTCAGAGGTGAGGAAGGGTTTGGCAATCAGATAAATCTGTGTCAGGACCGAAGATTGAACCTCTGACCCCCAACACAGAAGTCTGACACAAGACCACCAGGTCACCAAGGAATTTAACAATTAGTCCTTTTAGTTTTCGAATTATGCTCTATATTATTGATTTAAATGCGAATTAACGATAACAACATTTCAATAAAAAATAAATGTTTCCCCATTTTAGTAATCATAATTTAGATGTGTTATAACCAGCATCCAAAGAGAAATATTGATTCAAAGATAAAATTGTTATTTGTTTGGACCAACAATTAATGAAGATTGAGCTATTATTTTATAGCCAAACAGATATATTTTATTTAGAGATTTACAGCCATGCAACAAATAAGAGTTTCCATGGTGATTAAACAAAGAATGAAAAACTAAAAATTATCTGTGAAAATCAGGTTTTCATGGAAAATTACTATTTTTACCCGACATCCTGAACTGCTAACCGTTAAAATGAGTGGTCGTTTGTCAAAATCTGTTCAGTCACATCCTCGTAATTTCTATCACTGGAAACTGTCTTATCAAATTATATATAAGATTTAGGCACTACTTATAAAAAATTTACAGATATGATTAATACAATTATATTATTCTCTTCAATCCTCATCCATGGCCATAATATCCATACATAATACCCGAAAATTAGCTTGAAATTGTTATCCAATATTATCATATGGATATCTTATAAATCCCTAATTTCTCCTCAAAATGAACTTCTCTACTTTAATAATAAATGGTACGGCGCACCGCACAGACTTTCTCTCTCTTTCTATAAACTCGTAAGATTTCTGAACGGAATAATGTACATTGTATCATCACCACTCCACATAAGAACACGCATAAAATAATATACAATGATATATAATCAATGAGAAAAGAGGCGCATCTTTGTCCACCTAAGAGCATTTCAAACAGTTTAATGTCTTCCACAAGGGTCAACACTTCGTATTAAAATTTCGATTTCTGGTTAAAATTTTAACATTTTATAAGGTGTTGCAGATCTTCAAGTCATCGCATTGATATTTAATTATTCATTTATACATTTTGACCAATAAAAAATGTAAATATTGACTATTGAGTCTAAAATGGAGATAGATCATTGCTATGCAAACATTTCTCCTAAGAGCTTTAAGGAAAAATAACATACTTTTTTAGATACTTATATTTAATTACTCTATGGCATTGGAGAATTATTGCGTTAAGACTTAAGTAGTATATGTTTACAACTAAAGCTCACAAAATTGTATTAATATATTTGCAAATATCTCAGAAACTGTTGCTTTTATAAAAATATATGTCAAATAAAAGTTTTTTATTTCTAATAGTCCTACAATTTTGCAATGATAAGTTGTTTAGTTTCTCAAATAGTTGTGGAGATACGGAAATTAACGCTTCTGTAAAGTACCCTAAAAATCATTTTCATAGGAAAATGAAAATAGCCAGTTTATTTATAATCTTAATCAACGCCTAGATACGAATTTTAATCAAAATCGTTTGAGCAGATTTTGAGAAAACCAAATTTTTCTCTTTTCGCCCTTCAGTAAACTACCCTTAATTTTAGGGGTAGATATCCAATTCCAAAAACCGCTCGGGGCAACCCTATGAAAACCCTAGATATCAAGTTTCAGCTCAATCGGTAAAATAGTTTAGGCTCTAGTTGGAGGTACAGACAGACAGACAGACAGACAGACGGAAATTCAAAAACCACTTTTTCGGATTCAGAGAGTCATGAAACGTCAAGATTCATCAAAATCTCTCGTTCGAATTTTTTGACGATCACCATACTTTCTCTACCTGTAAGATAGAGAGAAAGTAAAATTAACTTAGGGGTTTCTGTTTATATAGTTTCTGGATTGGTAGCTATACTCTTATGCTGGCTAGCTAGCATGTTTGTAGCTATTTAATTTCGGTATCAAAATGTAAGGATTTTTTGGACAACTTTACACTAATTGGTGAATGTATATCATACAAAATATGGTGAATGTATATCATACAAAATATGGTTGAAGTCACTAACAATAATCTTGGGCTGTATATTTGCTCAATAATTACATGACGTCTTAACTGTCACCGAGATTTATCACAAACCCCGTAATTAAGATAAGCAAGTAATTTGATTTACTCCATTCTTACTTGGGTACGACGTCTAGCTATAATTTTTTTTTCGCATATCCCTACCCTTTCGCGCTATTCGCATACACTGTATTACGCTAGTGAAGTGGAAATGAATAACATAGAGCTTAGAGGATATGTACCCTCATTTGTGTGGAGGGAGAGTCAAAAATGATTTATGAAAATTAATCCTCACTAGACCCGACAGGAATTCCAACCCCTATCTCCCAACCAGAGGCAATCCAGTTTAACACGAGTGACGCGTGGGGTTAGACCATGTAACTACCAATTCTTCTTCTTCTTATTATTTTTAATGTGCAATATTGTTTTTTATAGTAATTAATAAGTGTAGAAAATCGATTCAAATAAGAACTATAGGCTCTAAAAATGATTTTAATTTTCCCTATGAACTATAACTGAAAATGCCATAAAACATTAATTTTGGGTTGTACAAAAAAAACATGATTAAACCCAAATCAGGATAGAATAAAGTCTTGCACTAAAAATACGAATAAAAGTAATAACCCAGCCCTATTGATAGCTAACATTTAGTTACAACTCAAATTAAGACAGTTAAATACTATAGAATCAAATATCAATAAATTATTTAGTTCTGGTGTGGAAAATGTATTTATTTGACAATCTTGAACACTTCATTGGCGGAATGTATTAAATAAAAATATTATACAATTATAATCATTTATTGAAATAATAATAATAATAATAATAATAATAACAATTCATTACTACCTTCCGGCGGAAGTCTATTAAAAAGACTAAGGGAACCACAATTCAATACGTAGATAATTTTCGTATTAATAATAACACGACATCGGTGGATAGGCCACAGCACAAGTATTCGCGGAAGCTGCCTACAGCAGCGTTACTGGCGTGGAACGACGGAACTTCTGTGTCGGGGTTTTTTCACTTGAAACGAGACGAGGTATCGACTGTCGGACCTCACCTGCGCTAGTGGCCAGTGAGGCGTTGAGGCGACGGACGTTAGAGCTATGTAGGCACGTGCTATACACCCCAAGTGTAGTCAACTTTCAAAAGTACACTTCGTTGCAAAGAAGTGACGTTACTATAGTCTTTAGTGGAATTGAGCCGTACAATTCGCTGCAAGGAAGTGACAACCATAGTATTTGGTAGTCTTTGGTAATAGTGAGCAGTAAATTTCTAATCTAAATTATTTTAGCATTTTACTACAGCATTTAGGCCGTTTAAATCTTTTGCTTTGTTTACCTTTTTTTATCCTGTTCACCCCGTTAACCCTATATACTCCTAAAGCCCACTTGGACCATTTTACCCTTTCTACCCCATTTACCCTTTTTACTCTTTCTACCCTTTTTTTTTAACCTTTCCACCCCATTAATCTTTATACACTTTTTACACTTTTTTACCTTTTTATCTATTTTAACGTTTTATTTCTTTAAACCATTTTAAAATTTATATACTTTTTATTTTTACTAGATTTAATTTTTGCCCTTTTTACCATCATTACCTATTTTGACCTTTTAACCATTTTCATTATGTTGTGCCTTTTTAGCCCTTTTTGAAATGTTTCCCATTTTGGTCCTTTTCAACATTTTTTCTATTTTAGTTTTACTTCCCATTTAATAAGATTTACTTTGTACCCATTTTACCCCTTTAGGCTTCTTTGCCCTTTTCTTACTTCTTACACATTTTTACATTAATTACCTGGCTTAGCCCCGGAGAGATATTCAAGGTGTAAAAATGTGTATAAAGTGTATAAAGAGCATAGTGAATAAAAACTAAAAAGAGTAAGAAGTAAATCTTATCTGATTTAAAAAGTGTTTTAAAAGGTAAGTAAAAAAGGTGAAAAGTTTAAAATCAATTAGAAGGATTAAAACAGTAAAAGGTCAAAAGGGTAAAACACCTAAAAAGTTAAAGAGGACAAAAAGATAAAAAGTGTAATAAGGGTAAAAATGGTAAAATGGGTAGAAAGGTTAAAATTGAAGGAAAAGCTAAATAGGATAAAAAGTAAATATAAGTAATATTTTAAAATTCCGCCATCCAGGTGCACATGTTCGTGTACGAGGTCTAGCTACTATAACATACATTTAATAACTCTATGAAATGTGTTACTAAATCTATATCACGATGTTATTAAACTATATCTTCATTTTTTAGATTTTTAATTAGATTAGAAAACTCAGATCAATGTTTTATAATTCTTGCTTAGAGGTGCACATATTTATGCATAGTTTTAAAATTTCAGACCTCTGCGTGCAGTAGATATTGCGTAGCAAACAAACACTTCATTTTATTATTATTGGTTCCATGAAATAAGATTTTTTTAAATCTTATTCTATATATATATATATATATATATATATATATATATATATAGAGAGAGAGAGAGAGAGAGAGAGAGAATAAGACTTAATAAATATATAACCAAGTATAAGTCAATATATTTACTCTCCAAGTTTAAAAAAAACTTGTTATTGAATTCAAAATTTAAAAAAGGGCACATACATGTATCAATACACTCAAGGAAACACGTCATCCTACTATCCCTCTTCTCTAATTCATACAAGGGTAGTTAAAAAGGCAATATTTAATTTGAATAATAAACCCTCCCTTTTATTAACGCAGGAAGTAGGCTCTGTTAAATAAAATATTCTTCTTCAAGCCATTTTAGAGAAGCATGCACGTGTTTCTCTAATAGAAAAAAAAAAACCCCAACCTAACATGAATAGTTACATACTCTAAGAGTAGTTTTCCGGACTGCAATCCTTCACATACAGACCCCCTTTTCTCCACACCTTCCTCCCCAATCCCGTTTCCCACTTTCCTTTTCCTGTCCCCCATGACATGTGGTAGGATGTAGCCTAATATGGAACACCAGGGTGCGTGCAATATGGAACGGTGAAAGGAAATAAATACAAACTAATTGGTTAATGTTGTGTTTTCTCTCTATCAAGTTGCCACCCCTCGCGAGGACCTAAGAGGAAGTGTGGATGAAGGAGAAAATGACAACTCATTACTGAACAAAAAATTAGTGTAATTATTTTATATTATAATTTTTACCATGACGGCTGTAATGTCTCAATCAATTTGTATTCACACCAGTGGTCACGCTGTCTACGGCTTAAGGCGCGTAATGAATCTGGTTAGGAGATGAGGAGGAGGCTAATGTTCGGTGAAATGGGAAATGAGGGAAGGTGAGTATTGGGATCTCCACATGCTATTTAAAACTGTATTTTTGTCACTCTCTCTAAACGCTAATGTGGGTGCACTTCCAGTGAAAACTTTTCTTATCATTTTTTGTGTGTATTGCATATCTCGCCAACCAATCAATATACCCGCGTATTTTGATCAACTATGTGGAGGGATAGTGATAAACTACTTTGAAAAAATATATTAGGATTTGAATCCCGACCCCCACACCAACTGAAAAATTAAACTGGAATAAGCTAACGCATTTTTCTGGGTATCCACTGATGCCGGCAAACCCTCGGATTAGGCTGATAGCAACTCCTGATCTAAGCCTATATGTGATAATTGATAAACTAGCGCTTTGCTATACGCATGAGAGGTTAATATTAATGGTTCTGTTTCTGTTCAAGATCTATTTGGCTTGTAGCTCGTACTCTGATTAAGGTTTACGATCGTAGATTTGGAGTTATAAATCTCAACAACATCACATACAATCAAATCTCCTAAAACTACGTTTAAAAATGGATATGGCAGAAACTGTCTCTGAAAAGCAATATTTAAAATAACCAAAATTGCGGGGCACACGGGACAATGCATCAAACTCGTCTGATCTGGTTTGTAAGTGACGATAGTTAAGGATAAAATAGCGGTGGGTTTCCCCCTTGAATGGTTTTCCAGCCCCCCTCCTCAAACCCCTTTACAAATGTCCTTCAAATTTTATCTTCTTATGCCCTAGCCTATTATGGTAGTTAAAATTTTGATAGTCTGGAGGGATGAAACAAAAAATAGTGATATTTAAAAATATGTATATTCAAGAAATTTTATTTGAAAAGCATAATTCAAACAAATGTTTATATTTTAACTATGAAAAAAAACTTATATCAGAAACATTTTCAAAACTTAAATAGAAAATTTGTATTATTTGATATTTTACTTATTATATCGTGGGTATACATTCCGGCGTCCTTGGGGAAAGCATCGAGGACTGAACCTTGTGACCCGGCAATATCCTCTACCTGCCCTTAAAAAAAAAAGGACGATTTACGTGACAACGTACATTTTTAATACCACGCATGAATTCACAAGGACGTGAATTGGAACGACCTTAAAAACCTTCTCAGTCCAACAAATCGAAGAGACGGTAATGTCCAAAAATGACCTCCATGTAGGGAGAAAAGAATCACCCTTTCCTCTGAAAAATTCTCACAAAGCAACAAAAAAAAAAAACTTTCTCGAGGACCGCAACTTTTGTGATCCGCTAGAGGGGTAGAATTCTGACCCGGACGAACGAGGCGTAATGGGAGGGATGGTGGATTGGGTTCGGTTGCAACATTCCGATTTGATACGGAAGCGTGTTTGGATGTGGCCCATCAATGGTACGCATTCATCCGAATAGTCACCCTCCTTTCCTCTTCATTCCAAAAATATGGCTTGCGGGGTGGAAAGATTCGCGGCAAGAAAAATGTGATGGGAATCGTAAAGATGAAAAATAGCAAAGAAAAATTATGTACTTTACAAAAGTAAACATTTTAGTTTTTCTATAAAAACATTCATTTAAGAAAGTAACTAAACTAGAGTATCATATTTTATGGGTGAATTATAACTGCATTTTGAAATTAATACAGCCAATATAAAATAGGCCTATTAATATTACGTTAATTTAAAAAACAAAAACACACTTAAAATATTGTTTACATCTATTTTTATTAAAAAAATATTTCTGAACATTGTATTATATTAAATGAAAATTTAATCAAAGCAATGTCATAATTAGACGAACAATTTGTTTTTTATAAAAGTAAAAAAAATATATATCATTCCATTATTTTGTTCCACGTCTTACCATTGTTCCAAGCACAGTTACACTAATGGGGTAGGTATGAGGAAGGTAGAAATTAGAATCCAGTTAAAGTGTATCTAAATTTACGTGAAGTGAGAATAGAAAACCGCTTAAGAAAAATTACCTCAGGACACCCAGCAGGGATTTATGTCACAACCTCCACGTTACCGAAAATCCAGGATAGATTAAACTAGGGTATTTTCTATCCCAGTTCAAAGGCAAGTCATCGAAGAGATTCAAATCGTAAAACCTAGACCCTGGTTTTTATACCAAGCCCACCTTAGATCATCTACATTGATTGAAAGTCACTAAAAATTTAGCATCCTAGATATATGTTTTATTTGAGTTATTAATTATAAGTTAATCTAAAGTGCTATCAAAAAACTTTCAATAATGCTTACTTATGGATTGCTGTGTAATTACATATTTATTAATTATACATACTACGAATGTAAATATAGCTGTAATATTCTATTCTGCCATTGTGGTAGCATGCGTTTCAAGTTTTCAAATAACGGGCTTTATATGAAAATCAAACTGTAGTCAATGTTTCCTTGAAAAAGATCTACAGAGCCTTGGTGACCTAGCAAAGTCCATATAATAACTACATAATATGAGGCATTCATTTTGGATCATCTTGATGATAATAATAATAATTATTATTATTAGCACCGCGTCTTACTACCCATTCGGGCTATACGCCCTTACTCTAATGTGTAATGGTAGGGTGAATGTGAGATGAAATGGAGGACCTACATGTTTAACGTGGAATCCGAACCACGGTGGAGGCCTGGCATTCCTCACATTCACAAGTTGTGATTAATTCACGTCTTGTCAGGGGGGGAAGGAAGGGTTTGGCAATCAGATAAATCTGTGCTGGGACCGAGGATTGAACCCCGGACCCTTTCTTGATAACAAAATCATTTTTACATTTTTGAGACATTCTTTAAATTTATAACGGTAAAAAGTTTAAAAACAAAGACACAAATTTAAGTCTATGTGGATATATGTAATGTTAAAGGTTGATTTATAGATATAAATGTATAAAATATAGTTTGTCTTGGCCAATAGCATCGTAAACAAAACAACCACATGGTCTTAAAGTCAATTTTAACTAATCATAAAAGCCTTATTCCTCTTTCTGGAGTGATATGTCACCTCATAGGATAAAGAGAACAACACCATCTTTGCAATATATTTTATACAAATATTTTACCTTTTTAAAAAAATAAGGGAGGACTAGTATGGTTATTTTTTATCATTTTATACAGATAATAGTAGTCGAGTTTTTAGGGAATAGTTCAAATCAAGGTGGCAGCAATAATGTTTACATTATTAAATATTGGTTTCTAGGTACGTGTGCTTTGGGTAAAGTTTTATTAAAAGTAGAGGTTCAATTTCTTTATTTCAATTAGTACGTTAACCACTTTGGTGGCTGCATGGTATAAGGCATCCCTCTCACAATATGGTAGACAACTGATTACGGGGAGATTGGGGTTAGAATCCCGGTAGAATGTACTAATGGGGTTTTTTCTTAAATTATTTTTCACTCTTCTTCCAAGCAAATGTCCTCTAAATTTAACCTTCCTTCTCCCTAATAAACTAGCGTAGTTAGTACATCGGTGTATAACCCGAACAGGTACTAAAATGCATTGCTAAAAAAAAGTAATAATTTAAATACACAAATTTTTATTGACTTTATTCCAAGAGAAATACATTAGAATAAAAGGGGATCTGAAAATATAAGTGACGAATCTACACGTTGAAAGCCAGCCCATATGAATCCGGCCAAGATATGAACTTTGAGCTTCCACCATAAGTAATTCAGTCTATTGCGAGACTGGCACATTAGTACACGTGACCACATGTTTAGGGTAATAATACATTTGCCTTAGTTATCTCTCACTAAGGGGATTTTCCTCCACTGCATCTCACTACCCATTCGGGTTACATGCATAATAACGCTATTGGGGTTGGTTGATGACGGTAGAATGTTGGTATAAATATACCCTAATTTGTGTGAATGGAGAATGGGAAACAATATGGGGGGAAAAACAGCTTAGTAAACCAAGCCGGGACTCAAAATCCCATCCTCTCCACTCCCGGAAAACCAGACTAATATAAACTGCGTGCTTATGGGCGCAGGTTTAATGCTAATTCAATCATAACTATCATAATCATTTGTGTGAACACCTACCATTTCAATTGGTGGAAACTTTGATAGATGTAAGCCTGTAGTTGAACTTTTATAGGAAGAAAGTCACTAATGGAGTGTTAATTTTGATAAGAGCCAATATTTAATACCTCTTATTTTTCTGAGGAAACTTGAAGTGTATACCATTGAAATTACATTGTACAACAAGAGGATCTAGTAGATAATTCGACCCCACCACACTTTTCCTTCCACCAAACCCTTAAACTAAAATAGGGATACCCGCTTCAGTGGTCGCGTGATCTAACGTGCTACTCTCGTGTTAGACTAGACTGTCGATGAAGGGGAGATCGAGGTTTGAATCTTGGTCGGGTGTAATGAGGGTGGTTTTCCACAAAATGGATTTCCACTCTCCCTCCACGCAAGTGTGAGTACACATCCTATAAATATAACCTCCCTAATCCCAAAAATAATAGCGTAATTAGTACATAAGCGTATAACCCAAGCGGGTAGTAAGACGTGGTGCTAAAAAAAAATAGAGCCTCTAAACGCTTTGTGAATTATAACAGAATCATGTGCTAAATTCAAAAACTGATTCTAAGTCACAAGATTTTATTTAAAATATTTTGTGGAAGTTTATCATACATTTTTACTAACTTTACTTTTCTTCTTGGATGAGTCTAGAAACTCATTATTAATATAAGAGTAGTAGGAGAGAAAAATGACTGGCCCAAAAGAGCTATAAATGAGTTGGTTAAATGTCGTGTAAGCTTTTAAACCAACATTTTTCTTTATATGCTACCAAATATTACAGACATTGCTAGTATCCACAGCTAAGTCTGAGATGTATATTTTTATCTTGAAGGAGTTTAAAATTTATTTAATAAACACTCTGCGACAAGATTGTTTTACCAGTCTAACATTGCTGATTATTCATGTGGAGCATGATGAGAGGAATATGACGTATTTTAAAATCGTAAAGAAAAAACACTTTCACTATATCAACTATTTATACATAGCATAAGTGTTTTTTATTGACGTGTATAGCATGTCTGAACCGGAGTTTTATTATATACTAAAATATTATTGCTTTATGATGTTGGTTTTTATTTTCCCCTTCCAAAAAGTAGTTCACCATATGCTCTTGTATTATTTTAAATTATGGTGTTTAATCAAAACAGCTAGAGCGTTCATCATTGCAGGCCCAACTCAGCTCCCGGCCCGCACGCGGAATGGCAGTAAAAGGTAAAAGAAAACACCTACGATAGAAATGTGTGTAGTGCATTCGTATTTGAATGATTACTCGAAATTTTTCGCTGTGACGATGGGGGACAAAGCGAAAAGGTTTCTTGTTAATAACTACAGTACGTCCCTATTATTACAGAAGGGAGATTTGTGCACAGTACTTATCTGTGAAGCCATTCTAAAATGGTCAAAAAACGGCCTTTTCTCCTAATATGATTTAATATTTCAACAATGTTCAGTATTAGAAACATCTATTAAATCTTTATCTCCATTAATGTTTAGTCGAAAATGACCAACGTGCAATAGTTTTCGTGTAAATTTACAATTTCTAGCTGACTGTATCACAGAGTTGACTGGCATGATTTCGAGAAAAATTATTAGGTGTATTTGTTTATTTAGGTACTGTACATTATCATTAATGTGTGTGACTATGTCATTTTATTAATAAAACATATCAACAATGGGAGTCAGACTTGATTGCTGATAATAGGGGTATCGGGGTTCATATACTGATAGGATATAGTATATACTAAGGAGGATTTTTGGTAAATGGTTTCTCAATCGCCCTCATAAATCATGATATTATATTTGAACAATATATTTTTTCAATATTTCTAGGTTTATGTAATATTTCATTCAAGGTAATAAGTTTATTTATGAATGAAAATCGTTATTGAATAAAAACTGCCAAAAATTTAAATCTTGGTAGAGAAAATAATCTTTCAGTAGACAAGTGCAAAATGTGGTCAGAAAATGGCAATTATTGCTTTATTTCCTGTTTCCGCGTGCATCAAATGAACCCCTATATACCCTTTTGGGAGACAGACGTTAGGTAGCGCAGCTCAGTTTGACCAGTGAGGGGAAAATGTCAGGTGTATTTAACATGAATAACAGTACAATTCCAATAGGTACCATGATCATTATCTACGATCCATCAAATGTGGAGACGAGGGAAATGGCAGATGCAGGAAGCTAGTAGGCCCACGGTACTCAAGGGGGTAGACATATATCCCACCCTTCATTATCAACATACATATGGTGGTAAAAATACGTTATGAGCCCTTAAAAAAATCCAACGATCAGGCTTTGACCATGTACAGAACAATTTTCATAAGAATAACCTTATCTGACAGCTATAAAAGCTACTAAATCTACTTTCATGTTATTTTGTCCCCATGTCTTATTATCCATTCGGGCTATACGCATATTTACTCATTATACTAATGTACTAGGGATGAGGAAGGTTTAATTTAGAGGAGATGTACTTGCATTTGGGGGGTGAGAGAGAGTGTAAATCCATTAAGGAGAACGACCTTCAGTTAAAGTGACTGTAATTCGAACTCTGATCTCTCCATCATCGGCAGTCCAGGGGAGTCTAACGACCTAGATCATGTGGCCACCAAAGTGGGTTGCTCTCACGTCAACGTCAAATCATGTTAACTACAACTGACAATTTTCATATATTTTATCATTAATATATCTTCTTCTATATTAATAAAATAAAGCGTTTGTGTGTCTGTCATGAGCTTTGTGCGATATCTACCTTAAGAAGATGTATTAAGTTTAAATTTTAGTAGCACCTGTAAACGAACATGTGTACCTCTAGGCCGTGAGCAGCGAGAAAGCTTTACTACCAAATTTCATACAATTGTATTTTTTTTGCCACGGAGAGTAAACAAGAAGAATTTGGTGTCTACAACAAACTCTTCTTCACATGTCGACATGATATATTAATTGTTAAATGTTGTAATTTATTTCTAATAAATAGCTTTTAAGTATTAATACATTATTACCTGTAAGGATATTAACCCTTTTTACTCTTTACCCATTTTACCATTAATTTACCCTTTTTTACCCTTTACTCTTTTTAACATATATACTTTTTACCTTTTACATTTTTACCATACACCATTATACCCTACACTATTTAATCTTTATATATTTTCTACCTTTTTACAAATTTTAACTAACAAAACTATTTCTCCGGGGTTAAGCCGGGCAACTAATGTAAAATGGAGTAAAATGGTCAAAAAGGACCAAAATGGTAAATGTATTAAAATATAATCTAATCATAAAGGGTAATAAGAGCAAAAGAGTAAAAGTAGTAAAAAAGGGCAAAAAGTAAATTATAAGAAACAAAAAAGGTGTAAAGTTTAAACGAGGTAAAAAAATAAAAAGGTGAAAAGATTAAAAAGCTGCAAAAGGGGTTGAAATGGAGAGAAAGGGGAAATTAAAAAGGGTAAGAAGGGTAAATAGTGTGTGAAGGGAAAAAGGGCAAAAATGTAATTACCTTAGGGCAAAGAGGGTAAAAAGTGTATAGAGTAAAAAGGATATAGGTTAAAAAGGGTATAGAGTAAAAAGGGTATAGGGTAAATAGAGTATAGGGTAGAAAAGGGTTTAGGGTAGAAATGTTAGAAATGGTAAAAGTAAGTCTAATCAAAAAGGGCTATATGATAAAAAGGGCAAAAAGTTCTAAAAAGTACCAAAATGTAAAAAAAGGCAAAAATTGCACAAACGAGCAAATATTATAAAATGAGCAAAAACTTTAAAAAGGGCATAGAGTAAACAATGAAAATGGTCTGGAAGTTAAGCGGGGTAAAATAAATAAACAATGTTCAAATTTTAAAAAGCCGTCAAAGGACCAAAAGGGGTACAAGATTAATGGGGCAAAACGCGTAAACGGGTTGGAAAAGAAAAATAAGGTAAAAAAGCGTCAAAAGGGTAAGATGGGTAAAAGGGGTAAATGAGGTTGAAAGGTTCAACGGGGTAAATACGGTATAAAAACGTTAAAATACTTTTGATTGGATTTAATTACAACCTATTAACACTCAATAATTTATACCGCAACACTATTCTTTCTTTTCTATTAGCATTGAATGGCAAGAGTTCAAAGTATATTGTATAGAGAAGCTATTATTTAATTTTCAAAATATATGCCAGCTTTTAAGACATGTTCATAATATTATATTTCTACTTAGAAAGTGTATTAATCAGCCTACTTTCAAGTTTTGTATTACAATTTAAGCCAATAAAAGATTAATATTTAAACATAATTTAAAATTTGGTTACTATTCCCGTAGTTTATTTTTTATATTAAAAATAGCAAATATAATTTATAGATTTTCTGTGCAAATAACGGGCTTACAGGCTAGCTACCTATAAAAAAATACTAATAATATATCGAATTTTATCAATGCTGACCGATAAATAATGTTTTTATTATTTAATGTTTATTTCTACCAAAATCTTACAGTAGTAAAAAACTGCATTATGAAACCTAATATCCGGTCATGTTTCCCAACCATTGTTTGTAAGTTTAGGTTTATTCAGCTACGGAAGGTGACTGATTCACCTTTGAGAGAGTTTAGAGTGAACTCCGATTGGATATAACTTTAACACTCACCAAAAACTAGGGCTACCATAGTTTTAACAATAAGATCGAATATTCTCACACACACATACATACACACACGTTATTTTAATTGATAATAAACAAGTTATTCGAAGTCAAACCGTAAGTTTTAACTATGTATTTGAGTGCATGTATATTTTTTGACTTCGGTAGACCTAAATAGAATACAAAACATTTTAAAAATATTCCGCTATGTTTTTAATTATGAATTCATTCATTTGAAGGATGTGGAATGTGGATGTTTATTTTTAAAAACATGACAGCTTAATTTTAATAACTTAATTTACAGAGCTAGGATCTGGATCAATCTCATCTGGTCGTGTATATATTTTTCACTTGATTTAGCTTTGTTCAAAAACTTTTTATCTGTTTTTATACGGTCATAAAACTCAACACAAGAAAACTTTGCATTTATTTTGATATTCAGTAGATACCTCACTGTAGAAACTTGCAGTCTACTTCTTTCTGAGGGCCCAAACGTTTCCCATCACCGAGAAAACCCTCTCCACTGGTGTATAAGTGCCTGGCAAACTCATTATGAACTGTAAATTAGTAAAGGGCACATTACATTTTATAAACACATTAAAAATATTCTTCTAATTAATCCCAAGATATGTCACTTTATAAATTAATCCACTTAAATGTTGCCACCGTATCAAAACTTTTGGTAAAAGTAAAAAAAAATGTGTGATTTATAAAGTGGTGTCCTAGCTATTTAAAAGAATTTTATTAATTAAATTTATTAATCCGTCCAAAATAATTTGTGACATATTTCAAAGTGAAATATGAGTATATCAATAAACGTTTCAGCAATACACGAACTGGTACCCGATACCTTTTAATTAAAAGTCACAGTATTGAGCACCGTATTAACACGTTCAATACTAAAGTTGAAGGTCGGAATTTGTCCCTATTTGTTACAATGCGGATGAAATCTCCCAAATTAATTTTACATTTTTTTTCACAGCTTTGTTCAGCTGTGCTTTCAATTTTTTAAATGCTACTTTCTCCTCTCCCTGTAGTTCACTGTACTATTGCATGTAAGTAGTTCACCACTTTGTCTCAGTTTGTATAATGTTTTGTCTAAGATAAAAATGGGCCAGCTTCGGTTACCGGCTATAACTAAAAATATTTAGTTTTGTTAATTTGTATACATTTCCTTTCACTAAGTAGTGTAAATTTTGGCTAAGCTTTTCTTAAAATATATTAAGGATAAAGTTTTAAAATCTTTTTGTGGTATTGAATCATTTTAATCGTATTTTCATGGTTAGTAGGTTGGGAGTTGAACCATTTTCTTCCTAAAATAGTGCAAAAGAACAAAGCCCTCCGACTACTCGTTGTCTCCTCCCCTTTTCCCGCCTAATGTTGAGTATTGCAACCTTACAGAGTAATCGTCACGCACTATTACCCCACTTGAACACGTGTACATCTGAGTAGTGTAACACTTTCGCCGCTAGGGCCCGGAGACCAGTACAGCCTGTTGCAGAGAAACGTTTCATTTCCCACCCCTTCCCTCCCTCACACAATTCAAATATACAGGGTGTTTCTCTCGCTCACGGCCCCTGAGATTCCTTTATAACATTCAAACCAATGAACGTAATTGGTGTATGAGAAGCACTCAGTAGCCGAGAGCGAGTGAAACATCCTGTATGATGAATACTGTTAACAAAGTGTTAAT